>WOGR01011193.1:0-10649 GCA_015342045.1 Leptinotarsa lineolata | reverse complement strand
GAACTGAAACAAACATCTAGCCAAGGAAAATTTCGGAAATGGTCTCGAAGATTCCCCCACTCAGCAGATCTGTAATGCCAAACTTTGTGCGGCTTAGGTTGTTCCCTAACATTTATCGGTAATTCAATCAACATTGAAATGAGTTTGTGGTCAGAAGATCCCAATGGAGACGTTACGGTGACTGTGCAAGTTTCTGGATTGGTTGTTAGATATAGATCCAGGAGACTAGCATATTCTCCATCAAGGTCAGGAATCCTGATTGGCTCATTTATGATCTGGTCAAGTCCGCTGCTCATTACAGAAGCCTCAGCTTCGTGCCCTTATCCGTCGTTGTATTTGAAAATTCGAGCCATTCGATATTGTGGACAATGAAGTCACCAAATATGGAGATTTCGTCACTGGAATGATTGATTTGCAGAAAGTCAATGGTGTTTGCAAGTAAAGAGAATAGTTTCCTATATTGTGTATCGCTTGGTGGTCGATAAACGCAGCATACGAATTCAGTCATCTTCTGTGATATTATCTTGAACCACATGACATTAAACTTTTGGGGTTCCAGCATTTCCTCTCGTTGACAGGAGAGATTGCTTCTGATAAAAATGGACATTCCAAAGATACGCCTGAATTGGGAGTCAAAATCATAGCCGGGATATAGGAAATTGACATCGAAAGGGTTTGTTGAAGCACTGACTTTGGTCTCTGTGAGTGCAAGAATATGAGGACTCTTTTTTTGCAGATTTTGGTGCACTGAGTTTATATTTGAGTTGGGACCTCTGATGTTGCAGAAATCGATTTTTAAGTTGCTGAAGGGCCTCGTAGCAACTGCAGTTACCATGCTATTTCCCTGTGTACTGCTGTTAGGAGGACCCTGCTGACTATCGGTAATAGCAGGGAATAGTTGAAGAGATGAGTCCGTATGAATAAATGTTCGATAACATAATCGTTTATGAATAATTGAAACAAATAATATACGATTGTGTAAAGATTGAAGGAATGATATATTGTAACATGTTGGACAAGTGGGCAGAAGCTTGTGGAAGGTTAATAACCCAGAGAGCGTTAACTAACGTTGATTCCTCCATAAAAATATTGTTTATTGTGAACTGTTTTATGAAAATCCCACTCTAAAGTTACTACTCAAACGTATCAGTTTGAATGCATCATTTCTGATAAGAATTGCTTCTCGTGAGGAGCTACATCTTTTTCCGAGCCAACTACTTCGAACTTGGAAGGTTTTTAACTGACCTCAACTTCACAGAAATTGAATTAGGGTTGTTGTCATCGAGAGCATATTCAATGAATTCTAATTAAAATCGACCCGAATTAGGAAACCACAACCCACTAATTGAGCTGTATCGCTTTGTGAAGGGACACAGGCATACTGGAGTAGATAAGGGACAACGCTATGTGACTACAGTGAGAATAGCAAAACATTTCGAATCGATTCATGTCGAATACCACGTGGGATATGTCTTGGTACCATTTTTATTCATTATTCACCATCTATCTCCAAGTGAGATACAAATATTTGCTGGTGATGCAATACTGGTTCATAAAAGCTCGAATATTGAAGAAAAGGTAGAAAATTTAGCTAAGTATTTCGTCCCAATAAAAATGAAACCCAACGACTCAATGTCTTCACTCTCACACATTATCTTGCACGATAACCTAGAATGCACACATTAATGAACTCATTTAAAAAAGTTTCAGAGTACATCTATGTTATACTCAAAATAAAAAAAATGAATTTCGAAACTCTATCAGTTGCGTTCCATGGTCTGGAAATACTGAGTTAAAAACTACGACTGTTTCATTCTTATTCATATAATGCCTTTTGAGCCTTTTAAGGCGGATTTACAGCAAAATTCGTGCCGCGGTCGACTGTTTTTGTCAACAACGAAACCGTAACCAGGCGGAAAGATCAAAAGGTTTTGGTGTTTTGTCTGTGTTTTTGTAAACAAAGTTCGCTAAGTCGATGACAACAACAAGCGACTATTCAGTTTACTATTTTGTTTTGGTGTGACTTTATGTGTAACATCATTCCATTCTAGGAATATCACCAAATTCCTAGAGTAGCTTGACGAAGTGCAAATGAAATAAAATGAGTGAGAAAAAAATGTTTGACAGTTTTAAAGAAAAAAATAATGATTTAGGTAATGTACTCAATGCTGAAAAATAATTCAGAAGGTTCTAGGTATCAGTCATCTCAGACATCTATGGTATCGATCAGATAAAATAAAATAAGGGAAAAGAATTTTCATGTTGAACGGTTTTATTAAAATAAAAGATTAACATGTAAATAATGTAATTAAAGTTAAAAAATAATTGTGAGTAAATATGTGAATGATACGCCAAATGATTTTATTATTCTTTCAGTATAAATGTCGAAGTTGTAGGCAAATCCTGACACACCAGTAAGAATGAATAATTTGTGGGGTTTGGCGACTGTTTCAAGCTATGTCTGCCCTTACTGGCACACATTTGTTCATCAATAGATAAATGATTTTCGAATAGAACAGTCTGAAATCGAACTAGGATATTGGTGATTATAGGTCTCAGTTTATGCAGTTTATCGTGGCTACCATCGTCTCTTGGTAACATATTACTGTTATCATTGAAATGTAAATACTGTCTTACTTTTTCGAATCTCTTTTCGCTCACCCCTTCATGTATTGTAGTGAAACCCAAATTTGAGCTCCAATAGGATCTGATATTAGGCATGTGAACTATCGACATATAAATACAAATGCCCAAGTATCTACGTAATTTTTGTGCAGTAATATTAGCTGGCCTATTGGGATCTTTCTGCAGCACGAAGTGATTTGACTGGTCTACAACTTTCGCTATTATTTGATCAGTTGAAAAGTACTTGAAATAGGAGTATGAGGTACTGAGAGC
Source organism: Leptinotarsa lineolata (assembly GCA_015342045.1). Classification (NCBI taxonomy): domain Eukaryota; kingdom Metazoa; phylum Arthropoda; class Insecta; order Coleoptera; family Chrysomelidae; genus Leptinotarsa; species Leptinotarsa lineolata. Next base: position 7,751 of record WOGR01011193.1, on the reverse strand, counting down.
TATAATTTCGGGAGGTAATTCATCATTTCCTCTGGAAATTTTCGCATTTTCCTCCAGTACTAGATTTTTCTTCCTCCAAATTATATTCCTATTTTTTGTCGTTTTTCATTACAAGTTTGTTTTGTGCCGCTTTTCTAGCTATAGCCGCTAAAGTTTTATCTTCTGAATCTTTCGATTCTAGTATGTGTCTTTCTTCAAGTACAGGACCCGTGGATTTATTTTCCATAATCCTTTCTTCTGATAATTCATCATCTTCACCGTATCTTCATCTTCAAAAATTATAGGAATATTCTGAATGTCAATATCTTCTATATTATTCACATCAGTCCCCTCCAAATCTGATGCATCGTCATCTAAACTATCTTCACTATCCCAAATATGATCAGCATACCACTCAAGTTCTTCCTGAGTCAGAAGTTTGCGGCTCATTTTTGTTTATGTACCTAAATTGTAGTGCGAACCGTTTTGTATCATATCCGAAACAACACAAAAAACACTGTGTAAAAAACAATTTATGTGAACATTCTTTACTGATTACGAAAATGACCCTTATGTAAATGTTTATAAAGATGTAGCGGATATGATACGCGGCGTTTCGCAGTTAGAATTTGAAAAACATCATATGAAATATAAATTTGAAAAGGACGTATCAGATTTGATACAATACGCGATCTAAAGTTAAGGGTAACATCCTTCTTTCAGCCGTCCCATAATTGCAATTTGCTGCAAACTGTATGGCTTCAGGCTAGATAAGATGTATGCTGTCTCTTCCAAAGTTGATCTAAACTGACAGTACATCTGTTTCGTACATTTGAGTTCGACGAAACTGGAGCGAAACAATTTCTACAATGTAGCCGATAGCGTCTTTTAATAATCTTTTCAATACGTCAATACTGGACCGCAACATATCGAGGTGAATTGAAGGGGTTATATTATATAACAGTACTAGCCTGTCATGCCTCAGACACAACCAGTTATATCTCAATCTCAGACTGTTATCAATCAGTCATAGCTTGTTATGAATCAGTCTCAGTCTGTTATGCCTCAGTCTCAAGCAGTTATCCCTCAATCCCAGCCTGTTCTGGCTCACTCACAGCCTGTAATACCCCAGTCTCAACCTGTTATGCATCAGCTTCAGCAAATTTTGACTTCAATTCAAACTATCTCTTAGCCTTTACATCTCCAACAAATTCCACAAAGTTCGACAATAACCCAACCTGCAGTTGCTACTAGTGTTTCCTCTAAATCCCAACAAAATTATGTTTCTATATCTCAAGCGTATGGAACGCAATGTCCTTCACAACAGATTGATATTCCTAATATTAATGCGTTTATACAGCAAGTTGGAGTTACAAATCACACAATGATGAATTCATCACTACCAAGTCAACCTGCTCCTGCATCATTACCTCATACGTTACCCAGCAGCTTAGCGAAGCAGCCTGATACTTTGTCTGCAGCTTCTGCTTATATCCTGCAAAATACAGTAAAGTCGCCTCCGCAGGCTATTGATCAGCCAGACTTGCATCAGCATTCAAAACCTCATACACCGTCTAGTGTTCAGACATCTTTTACACCTCCAATTGCTACCCAGATTCCTCAGCAAATTGTTGGACAACCGGCAACTAGTCAAACCAATATGCAGACTCTATACCAACAGCAGTCCTTTACTGGTCGCCAACCTATGTCCAGTTCCGTATCTCCTCTATGAGTCAGAGTATGCCAAGTTTTCAGCATTCTATGTCTATGGATGAGACACTGCAGAATTATGCTGTAAAAAAGATGCTTGAAAATCTTAAGCAAATATAAGACAGCAATTCTGGTAAAGTAAGTCAAGTTTCTACACCACAGGGTGGTATAAAATATGATGCCCATCTTCAAACTCTACAACACAAACTTGCAGCTATTCCAATGGCAAGAACACCACAAACGAATACTGCTCCATCAAGTCCTTAACTGATATTTGCACCATTAGAGTTTCCCCAAGAGAGTGTACCTACTAACGCATCTATTAGTTCGAATAAACTTCAAGTAGAATCGAGTAGTGGCCCAAGTAGTAGAACAAGTACTTCGGATATCTTATCTCCGGTAGTAGAAGTAGATTCAGCAACAATCAACATTGGTGGAGACAACGCTCTGGTAGAGCTTAATAATAAGCTGAAGCAGATTAACTCTAGGTCTGACACAGTGGAGAGAAAAGATACTCCTACTGTCTCAGAAACTTCCTTGGAAGTAGTGGTAGAAATTAATGCTTTGAAATCAAAAACTGTTAATGTTTTGCAAGAGGTAGCGGGTTCAATAAGTGGCGCTAGTGAATCTAACGCTTATGCAAGAAGTTAGGCTCAAACCACTGAGAGTACTGTAGTGAGAGAACGTGAAGTTTGATAACAGAGTCGGATAATAGAAAATAGGTGATACCCGAAAATAAGAAGCGAGATTGGAGGGATAGTAATGTTCCAATAACTGATTCTGAAACAAAAAAGGTAGCCGATTTTGCTTCTGTAATTAACACGACATTTGATTCACTGAAAACTACTTTAGTTTATTCGTTACCAACTGGTTGAGCAGAAGAAGTTCCTTTACCAGAAGAGGAAGAAGTTTCCAAAGTCAAAGAGGAAACATTTGAAGAAATATTGAAGAGGCAAAAGGCTGAACTAAATATATAAAAATATAACCCCTTCAATTTAAACAATATTTCTCTTGGCTGGAATTTAATAAAATAAGTGAATGGATGTCATTACGATGTCATCGATGACACAAGTAGATCAAACTTATTCCGTGACATAAAAATCGTAATTTATGAATGAATTGTGTGCTGCTTTCTTATAATATTATCCAGATTGGTACTGACGAGCCCTAAGGCAAGTGTCTTACGGCAAAACATCGGTGTATACCAGTGAGGATGGCTGAGTTTCATACAAGTGAAAAAATTTTTTCACGTTGCATTTAGTGTATTGTGTAGAAATCCTGTGAATGATATCTGATTTAAATCTATAACGAATGTTTGGAATACAAACTGAGTAGAAAAACGTGTTTTTTGTATAATTAAGTGTTCATATAAAAGTATTTGTTTCGAAGGATATTTTCTCTCGTGTAATTCAATGTATATATGAAAGTAGCTGTTTCAGAAAGACTTTTTCTTCCATTTTGTGTCTGAAAGTTACTTCTTTGCATGATCTACACATCTGAAGTTAGTTCATTTAAAAATGATTGCTTCCTTCCTTCCTTTGAAAGATTCCCACATTTTTTTGTATCAAGATGGAGTAGTAGAAAGCCAAAAACTTTCTTTCCCGAATATCGAGGTAGTTGTGATATAATATGTAATCCGCCATTTTGTAGCTGCGGCCATCTTGACTTTGCATCTTTTTCAAAGTGCACTACGATTCTACTAGTCAAGTCCTGTCATTTGATATCCATATTGAGGTAGTTGTGGAAAAATTTGTGACCATCTTGGATTTACAATAATACAGAATTTATTAAATTGTATTGTCATCACAACTGAATGTGTGTACCAAATATCAGAATAATCTATCAACAGGAAGGGGGTCAAACTTCAATTACTCAATTTGACCCAAACAAATTGGGTATGCTAAATGAAACCGTTTAAAAACAATGTTCTCTATCACGCCCTGAATACACCGATCAACATTGACCTCTCGTGTCCTTTTCCAACTTTTCTGCACATTTCCACACAAAGTAACAAATGTCTGATATACGTCAGCAATCGTATATTCCGAATGAGTACCAGCGTATATTTCCCCAAATTATTGTTCTAATGGGCCTTCCAAAAATACATTACACTCACATTTGTACAGAGCAGGCGAGTCCTGACAGCCATTATGGATACCACATGCATTATTCGAGCAAAGCTCATGGCACTTTGGTAAACGTATTTAATTAATGGCCTTACATATCGGAGGATCATTTTACGGCCGGTTTTTAATCTAGTTTCGTACCGCTTACGTTATCATTCGTCTTTATTTTCCAGGATTTGCTTTAACACCTCTGACTTTTGTCGTAAACTCTAAATAACGGCCAAGTTTGCCGTTGTATTTCAACAATTAACTTTAGTTTATGTCGTGCGTTAAGTGAATCAGGTTAACGTTTACACTGAATGTGACAATATATACCGGTAAACATTGTATTTGCAAAATATCAGTCATATGATGATTTTCGAAATATCAGTCATATGATGATTTTCGAAGGTTTCGATTTGTTCCATCTGCAGATGGAACAGAATATTTCTGAGGAATAGAAATGATTTATAAATTACGTATATTTATTGATAATAATAATAATAAATGGTCTTTATTTTACGTGACGGACTTTAGCAGAGCGCTATTCTTCCACACAATCACGTTTGAAAAATAAAACATCACAAAAAATGGCATAACATAAATCAATTTCAGGAAAATAGTAAAATAAAATACAAATGTGCATATTGAGATCACTGTTGAGTGAGCAATTCAGTTTCAAGTTTGCTTTTGAATATCGATAGTGATGAATTTTTCAAAGATTCCCTGAACAAATTTTACATTTTTACAGCATGGTACGTTGAGGAATGTTCATAGATAGTGCTTTTATGATTCAGAATGTCAAAATTATTATTGAATCTGAGGTTTCTCAGATGTATCTGATGTATCTGTATCATTATTATTATATTAGTCTAATGCATGTATTTTCTATTCTCTGAATTCCTGCAGAATGTTTCAGTATACCGTACGACCTTCGGATGAGAGTATTGACTTAATGAACTAATCTGAGGTTGCAGTCTATATGAAGTCCTGAGCAATTTATTTTGTCAGTTAATTTCACAGAATGCTCATCAATATGCAAATGGATATCTATGACCCTTTCACGATCTTTGGCTTTTTTGCTATTAAAGATGCTTTACTAGGATTTAGGTTCAGACAGTGTTATTGGGAAATTTGAACAAAATTTCTTCAAGTATGCCCACTGACTATATGTGAAGAGTTTTCTTTTCTTATACGTGGGATTTCCTCAAAAATACAAAATCTACTAAAATCGTATTTGAATCATCGTAGTCTATATGTCGAGTATGGTGAAAAATCGTATGTATTTTTCGCACACTCGGGGGTTTCCCAAGGATCTAATTTGAGACCGCTGTTATTTTTACTATTTATAGATGACATATGCGCTCCAATACAATCAACAAAGCTGATTTTTGCTGATGATTTGAAGCTTTTCACAGAAATTCAGGATTCGTCTGATTGTATGTTGCTTCAGAGGGATTTGAATTCACTCCAAAAGTGGTGTTGTGAGAAAAAACTCTCTCTAAATGTTGGAGTAAAATTATGACTTATGCTCGTATATTGAATCCATACCAGTGCAATTATACAATTGATAATATCGACCTACCAAGATTTGATGATACTCTCGACTAAAGGATCTTATTTGACAATAAACTTACATTCAATGCGCACATTGGAAATATTGTTAAGAGAGCTTCTGAGTCGCTGGAATTTGTTATAAGAAACTGCAAAGAGTTCAATCATTTGAATGTATTCGTTCAGTTTACTGTAGTTTGGTACGTAGTAAACTAGACTATTGTAGTTCTGTCTGGAATCCTAATCAAACGAAATACATTGATGCTTTGGAAGGTGTTCAGAAGAAATTCCTCAAGTTTGCTTATTATAAGAAACATGGAAACTATCCGGTTAGAAATTATGAATACACTTGCCTTCTGAATGAATTTAATTTTGTAACATTGAGAAAAAGACGAGAAATTGCAGGTCTGATTTTCATCTATAAACTGGTCAATGGTTCCATGGACTCACCAACTCTATTGTCCCAAATCAATTTCAATGTACCTCGATATACGTCCAGATCAAATGTCACATTCCTCATAAATGTACCCAATTCTCAGCACCATTTCTACAGTTCAGTAACCTCTATGTGCCGAACTGTCAATAAATACTTTATAGCTTTATTTTTTTTAGCCTGAATCAATTTAGAAATAGTTTGTACAGATTAGTTCCTAACTGAATATCAAAATGATCACTTTTGCTTACATTTATCTAGAAATAGTTACTTGCTCTATTATTGTATACTCCTTTTATTGGGCCTTGGCCTGTTGGATGTAAATAAATAAATAAATAAATAGCTTTTTCAATGTCATTTTTGATATCAGTACAAAAATAAGGACAACTCAACTACTACTTTTCGTGTATGAGGTCCATGAACTCAACTAACACTCAACAATTTTCAACTAGATTCCGAAAAAGAACACGGGTTTCTACTCTGACAGATTAAAAAAAATCACAAAAATATATACATTCTACATTATGCTTTCTTTAACTCATATCTCAAGTGTAGGTGCCATTATTCAGTTGTGTATCTCATAATCAATATCATCAACCGGAAATATGTTGATTGGTAAGAATTGATTCATTATTCCAATAAAGAACTGTTTCCGGAAATCGATTACGAACCACCATATTCAATTATGTACCTAATGCTGAACTATTGTAATTTCTGGAATCTTATTAGGTAAATAATTGAATCAGGTAAACCTAGTAGATTTTGTGAAAACAATTCGATACCATACACTATTACTAGTAGGAAAACATGTGAAATATTGGCAGGTAGATTTAGAAGGCACAATTAAAACCAAGAAAAGAGTGTTGAGTGAATATACTGTATATAAAATCATGATGCACGTGATCCGCAATTTTTGGCGTAGAAAAGATGTAACTTTTACAATGAGGTACCATAAAGTATTTACAAATCATCACTATTGTGATAAGTCTGTTCATTCCATCTAGACTCGTTATTTCTTAGCTCGCGCAAGCTTCTCAACCTCTGAGAGTTGTCGTTCGACAGAAAGGCGAATAAAAATATTTCGGTACTGGTAATATTTTGATAAAATATGTTACAACCGTTCATGCTATTTGAAAATATTTCAGAAAGAAAAACTAATAGAATACCTAAGATTCTGTCAAATTACTACTGCTTTCCGTGTGATATTTTCAATAATTTGAGTCAGAATTTGAAGAATTATTCCAAATTCTTGATGTCTCGGGTTCTTTTTATGTTGTAAATGAGCAATAATATATAACGTTCCGTTTTTTCATCAGTACTTTCATATTGTTTGTGACACAATCTGAACACAAAATAAATCTTTTCATTTTCAATCTCAAGTTGTGAACTATAACATACCCATTATTTAAATCCTTATTTTAATTTTCACAGATCAGGGATTCTGAACAGTTTTCGGTAGCGCTACCCAAAAAAATTAAATCAGGATATTGACATTCAAAAGCCATATTAATTGTTCTGATTATTTCATTCCATATCACGGTTAGATAAGCAGATGAATCGTCTTCTTCTTCTTTTTGTTCACTAACAGATTCCATTGTCAAAGAGTACCTAATGTTATAGTCATTTTTACCAAGTAAGGTCAATTTAGAAGTTAGACACAGAAAGATAGAGAGATACATATTTTTATGTCATTCTTAGAATCGGTGGACTTTGTTTTATATGTCTATTTTATTAGGTGAGTGAAGAGTTTGAACTTTAACTGTTACTGATTTGATGAAGTGAGAATGAAATTGTGAAACTGTTTTCTGTGCTTGGCTTTCGAAGAGGAAGAACATTTAGTGGTGACAAAGTAATATAATTTTGATGGTCATCCGTAAATCAAATTTCAACAGTAAAGGTAATTATGGGTTGTAAATTGAATAGGGAGGATAGTGAATAATGTCATGGAGTTTTGAATTGAAGCAAACCGT
>WOGR01011192.1:0-10649 GCA_015342045.1 Leptinotarsa lineolata | reverse complement strand
AGAAATAAAGACGAGATAGTTTCAGCTATAAAATCTATGCAACTTTCTGCTAATACAGTGATGAGACGTGTAGAAGTAATGAGCAATGATATTTTTTTACAGTTAAGAACTGACTTAGATAACTGTGTTTATTTTTCACTTCAACTGGATGAATCAACAGATGTCGTTGACACTGCCCAGATGGCTGTGTTCGTCAGGATGGTTTTTAGTGATTTTACGATTAAAGAAGATCTTTTGAAGTTCATTCCATTGAAAGGACACACTACTGGACATGAATTGTTTTCTTATTTAAAAAAAATTATTTCTTCCGAGAAAATTCCAATATCAAAAATCTTTACGATTTAATTCCATTTTTGGGCCGAGATTAATCTTTCAAGTTACTGTAAACAATACAAATAGCGCTCGTATGTCAAAACGTTCTGACTACGTATAACCTCAAAAATGTCCAACTTCACGATAGAGCTGTCAGTTGCCAAATTGCAACACTAGGGTTGCCAAATCCCGGAACATAAAAGGCAACCTATCGAAACTATAACGTATTCATAAAACAGTTTTACCAATGCGCAACACGTGTTGCTATACAATAGCTTCCTCAGACGTGTCTATATTTGATAAAATGATAGGATTTGAATCCATTCTGAAGAAAATAATCATAAACTTTCTTGAAACCCGTTATATTTTCCACGCCAAATAACCAACTGATGAATACGGATTCTTCTCCATCGGGAACGCGAAATAATTATACAGCTATGGAATTAAATGGAGCTCCGCAGGGGTTGTTTGTCGTTTGTCGAAATTGGTCCATGACCAATTGAGAGGAATGAAAGGTAATTGGAAGTATTTGAAATTTGTTCCAATTCATGTTCAGTGTGTTTGTATGAATAGCGTATTCATTAAATTATTCGAAACGTCAAATTTCAATTAGATTTTTCGGGAAACCTAATGGATTACGTGAATATACCTACTGAAAATCAAATATTTACCGAAATGTTAACATATTATGATGGTAGTCAAGCCAAAAAGGTTTTTTGTGGTTTCTACAAACATTTTTTGAAGTAAGGGGTGTTGAAATTTACATTTTATGGTACTAGTGTTGAAAAAGATTTCACTTCAACATCATTATTGAAAATTATCTATGTGTGCTATTGGAAGCGGACTTTGCTGACATGAAGAAGCGTTTCGTATTCGATTTTTCATATTTATAATTCTATTTCCAATTCGCTGAAGTAACAATATTGATAAATTCAAGAAACTGCTTGAAAGTTTTCTACAAGTTAACACAATTTGATGCAATTCTGTTTCATATATCCCTCTACGTTTAACGAGTATTCATTTCTCCTTACGTTTCATATTACTTTTTTATTGTTGATGATAAATATTCAAGTGATCCAACAAATGCAAAAAATTTTGTAATGTAGTTTTATGTTTTGGGATTAGTTAGGTTCGTTTTTTAAGTTATATGTTACATTAGAATATTCAAAATAGCAAGGGTTGAGTGGTAGAGCACCCTCATGTGAACTACCCCTTAGGATTTCTGAGTAACATAAGGCAAATAACATCTAATACTTTATTTTTCTTTGGAAATGAAGACATTATCATCATTATTACTATTATTAAATTGCATTTTGACAATATTTTCATTTTTATAGAAAAACATACTGTAATACTGTATTTTCCGAAATAACGGTAATATTTGGCACATAGATAGGTAGCACTTTATTTCCAATAGGCATTCACCCAATTACAGGAAATGTACAAAGGTGTTGATGAAAATGTATGCAAAAAAATTGCTACAACTAAAAGAAAATAAGTAGAAATAGAAATATATCACAAGAAAAAGGGATCATAGTTGAAAGGTTCTAGTGAGAATACATTTTAAAATAAAACTTTGAGAACTATGAATAATATCGCACACATCACATATTGAATTATAGTTGTTATGAAATATTGAGACTGGTGCTTTGAAACTGTTATTTGTTCTGACAGTCACCATAAACCTACTGTGTAGGTGAGATGAGACTGGCCTGAATGAATTGTTCTTTCAGTTAATTTGAAAAATAAATCGTTCTACGAAAGTGATATTGAAATATTCAGAGCGGCGCTAGAATGATTGTGTGATTCTTGATGGAGATTACGTTGATGAATAAAGTCAATTTGAACAAGAAAAAAACTTTTTTTTTTCTTAGACACGGGACCACGTTAACTTCAATGGCTGCAGTAGGATTGTCAACTATTTGGCCAGCTCATAAGTAGGTGAACCTATCGCATTTATTATAGGTCTAAGTGGCACATTTTTTTAAACTCAATTTTGATATTTAATTGGTTGAAATTATATTTTTTCATTAAAGGTCCAAAGTTTGGAGGTATTAGGACAGTTTAGGAACTATTTTCAACCCTCTGAGAAAATTATAAATATTGGTCGTACAGTTCCGGGACTATTTTTGTAAAGTTTCTTGCTTTTTCCAAATCTTTTTTCAAATTCGAAAAATGTCAAGCGGCACTCCAATTTTGCAAAAATCCTCATGCTATTTCGACTCAATTGATATTTCTTTTTTGTTGACCAGATTATTTAAACTTTTTTATCATTACTTACCGGGTGATTCTCTAAGGTGGCTCACCTTATTATTGGAGATAGAAAACCGAAATTTGGAGGTTGTGTATTATAGCTCAATTAATATTTTTTGGCAATTTACCTGCTTTGTCGTACTTCCGATTCAACCGGAAATGACCCCAACTTTCGATTTTTAAATAGGACATCCTATATATTTTTGCTTATTTCAATCGAGAATGACATTCTTAATCCAAAAATACTTCACTTGTCAATATTTGATAAATGAAACCATTTTTATTCCAATTTTAATTTTTTGATCTAGAATGCCATGGATCATGTAAATCGCTTCATTCTTGATCAAGTAGCATAGGAAAACTACGAGTGTGAGGCTTATGACTTCACAGTCGTGTGAAGAATTATTTCACAGTTTTTCAGTTAACTTGACTTTTTCAAAAGGAAAGGGGGTGGCTCGTCGGCTTTTTGTGAAGGATCATTTCCTTACGAATAATTTGATGCCACACACTTTCACTTTATTTTCTTTATTTTTCTGAATAATTGCAAGAAACGATCATACCTAACAACGTGACAAACAATTGAAGCTGTTGCTAGGGCTACCTAAACAAACAGACTAATGAATATGCTGACACTTTTGAAAACTTATTTGTTGTGTAGTTTATGATTAGATATGGCAAATTATACTAGAAACGAGAAAATTGACATGTTGCTAATTTACGGAGAAACGAAAAAGAATGCAACTGATGCAGCTCGAATTTATGTTCAGAGGTTCCCTAATCGTTGTTATCCCACTCAGCATTATTTTACAAAAGTGGAAAGAAAAATACGGAATGAACCAGAAGAAAATGCCAATAACTTCATCGTCAGTGAAGAAACAGAAGTAGATGTGTTAGCCTATGTTGAAGTGAATTGTACGGCGTCAATTCGCCAAATTGTTTCTGAGGGTGATATAAGTTATTCGTCCGTTTGGAGAATTCTTCACAAATATAATTATCGATCATTCAAGCATCAACTACACCAACATCTTTACGAGTACGATCACAACCGAAGATTGACTTATTGCAACTGGTTTTTGACTAAATACAGAGAAGATGTACGTTTTACATTTGAAATTATTTATTCAGATGAAACCCGATTCACCAACTTGGGTATGTTCAATAGGAATAATAAAAGGTACTGGTCTCAAACAAATTTACATCAGATGCAGGAAGGAAATTCTCAAAAGGGAGTTGGTTTCAATTGCTGGATGGGTATTATCGGAGATAAACTTTTAAGGCCAATAATTTTCGACGGACAACTGACTGCGGAAAGATATCTACAGTTCCTTGGAAATCAAACTAATGATTTCATTGAAGATTTGCCACTGGATGAACAAGTTGATTTCTATTTTCAACAAAATGGAGCGCCACCTCACAATTCTCGAATCGTAAGAGAACATCTGTATGACACCTTTCCAGAAAAGTAGATTGGCACTTATGGACCTATTCAGTGGCCTGCTACAGGTACATTCTTGAATTGTCATATTTTTACATGAATTATTATTTCTTTTTCGTAGTCTAGATCACCAGAATTCACTCCGCTAAATCATTTTTTTAAAGAAACAATTAAAAATCAGGTTTATAATACAACGTCAACTACTCGTGGAGAACTAGAGCATAAAGTGAGGGAGGCTTTTTAGAACATCACTGAGGAACGGCTAATCAATGTGATGGGTGCAACAATTGAAAAAGTTGAACTTGCCGTGATCAAGGAGGAGGCTATTTTGAAAATTTATAACCTTAATGGACCAATTGGCGACTTTCTTGCAATTATTCAGAAAAATAGAAAAAATAAGGTGAAAGTGTTTGGCATCAAATTATTCGTACAAAAATGATCTTTCACAAAAAGCCGACGAGCCACCCCTTTTCCATTTGAAAAAATCGAGTAAAATGTAAAAATTCATATTTGCGACTGTTAAATAATTCTTCAAATGACTGTGAAGTCATTAGTTTCACAGTCGTAGTTTTCCCATGTTACTTGATCAAGAATGAAGCGATTTACACGATCCATGGCATTCTAGATCAAAAAATAGGAATTGGAATAAAAATGATTTTATTTGTGAAATATTGACAAGTGAAGTATTGTTTGATTTAGAATGTCATTCTCGATCGAGTTGAGTAAAAATATATAGGATGTACTATTCAATATCCGAAAGTTGGGGTCATTTCCGGTCAAACGGGGAGTACGGCAAAGCGAGTAAATATATCAAAAAATTGAAATTAAACTTTAATACACAACCCCTGAGTTTCATTTTTCCAACTCCAATAATAAAAAAGTTATAGGGGTGAGCCACCATAGAGTATCACCCGGTATAAAATATTTTCCTGAATATTTTCTATTCGTCTACTTGTTTTTTCATATTTCGATAAAATAATTATACATAACAATAAAATTGTGTACCTATTTGTAGTAGTACCTAAATTGACTTATTGCAACTGGTTTTTGACTAAATACAGAGAAGATGTACGTTTTACATTTGGAATTAATTATTCAGATGAAACCCGATTCAGCAACTTGGGTTGTGATTTGTAGTGTGTTCCTATTTGTAGTAGTACCTGAATATTCAAGTAATTTTGTAATGCTTCAATAGGATAGGTATCTATCATTTCCGATACAGGTACACTAATTAGGTACCTGTAAATGTCCTGTTAACTGCATATGCAAAAGTGGCCCATATTTATCTAGGTAAATTGGGCAGCAATCTTCTCCAGGTAAATAAAATATAACTTCCTAATGAACGTATGTATTTTGTGAGTTACTATGATAAACGCAAATGCATTGAGTAAACTTCATGAATAGGAGCAATGATGCTATTTCTACCTTTTTTCATCCATTTTTCATTGTACTCAGTCTATTTTTCATTATCATTCAAACCTTCACATTCTTTTCTATATTATTCACAACCGACTTTTTTATAGGTTTATAACTTAGTAAACTGATATGTTAGAATTTCTAGATTTGATGAACTACTCATTTATATAGAAGATATTCGATTGAAGAATATAGATATATTGATTTTATCTGAAACCTGGATATTAGAAATTTATGGAAATTTTTCTATTCCTAATTTTGATATTATTTATAATAAAACACGCTATAATCAAAATGACGGAATAGTCGTTTGAATTAAAAACAATATCAAACATTCAACTTCTATTAAATATCTATCTGAAATAACTTTACTGGAAATCATATTCACATTGAATAACATTACATTTACATTGATAGACCACCAGCGACAAATCTAGATTCATACCTAGTTGATCTTGAAAACTACCTGATGACTCAACCTAACAGTGATATGAAAATATTCATAGGTGACACAAATATACATATCTTGAACCTGTCAGAACATAGAGTTAATAAATGTATATGCATGTTGGCAGAAACAGGATTCTCCTCAGTTATTAACAAACCAACTAGGACCACTGGACCAACACAAAGCTTGATAGACCATATATTTGTAAAGTTCAAAAGTAAAAATATATACAATAAAACTGATCCTCGAACTTACATATTCCAAACCGGAATAACTGATCATGACACGCTATTCCCATCGATTAAAACTGATAGTATTACAAATAAAAGTATAAATAACAAGTCAAACGTAAATATAACATATGTCAACCATAGTAAATTACAAATAATGCTGAAAACACAATACTGAAAAACAGAGATGAAAGCCGAAGGACCGGAAATACTTTACGCGAACTCTATTAATAAAATTTCCCTATATATTGATGGGGGTACGCAAATGAAGTCAATTACCATGTTGGAAAACGAGGTCAAACTGAAACCCTGTATAACGCTAGGTTCAATTAAATCGATCAATTATAGAGACTATTTGGAGCAAAAATCCATAAGGACATAGCGAAGAACATAGAAACGAATATAGACACTATAGAAACTTTCTATGTAATTTAATAAGACTTGCGAAAAATGACTAAATGACTATTACAAAACTAAAATGGATGAATCAGATTAAAACTTTGGAAAAATTTGGAACAAAATAAAAGAAGTACCGAATTATACCTCGCATCACAAAAGTACTCAAAATTCTCAGTTTATCAATAAGGCAAAAAACAAACGGATGAAGAAGTAATGAACGAGTTCAATTACTATTTCATAAATATAGGTGAAATCATGTCAAACAGAATAATAAACCAACATCTCCTCCTATAGAAAACAATAGTAATATGAGAAATTCTCTTTTCCTCCACCCGGCAACAGGAAATGAAATCATAAAGATAATATCTGGATTGAAAAATAAGACTTCTCCTGGTCGTGACAAAATCATGGTATCCTTCATTGGAAAATATCACATTTATCTCATAAAACCAATATGCTTCATTATGAACTCAATTTTTCTGTCTGGAAAGATACCGATTACAATTAAAAAACCCATCACAATCCCAATTCATAAATCTGGAGACAAATAAGAAACAAACAACTATAGACCCATAACAGTTTTGAATAATTTCGCAAAAATATTCGAAAAATGTTAAAAAAACAGATTAGTAAACTTTCTTGACAACAACAAAATCAATATAACTGTTGATTACTATTTTAAATAAAATATAAAAATGTATTAATGACATAAAAATATTATTAAATATGCATTTTAATTTTCAATACTTGAAAACAACGCAACCGTAGAAAAAGTACAGTGTACATTGTCGTTACAATATGTCGCTTTTCTCTCTTGTTGTACAATATACTATTCTTCTGAAATACCTCAATTGCGTGATGATATTTTCTCTAAGTTCACTCACTGTGTCATATTTTTACTCTCCATATATTCTGTTCTTTAAATTGCTACACAAGAAAGTTTCCAAAACTGTACGGTTAGCTGACTTTGCCGGTCATCTCAATGGTCCAGAATTTCCTAACCACCTATTAGGAAATCTTTGGTAAAAAATATTCGCAAACTGCTGTTTTATTGTATGGAGGAGCTCCGTCATGTTGAAACCCGCAGGTGTTATAATTAACAAGGGGAAAAGTATTCATATATTCTTCGAATTCGTTCCTTAAGAACCGAAGATAGGTTCCCTTGTTCGAAGTATTAGAGAAAAAATGAGGTCCAAGTATACGGTCGTTAGAAATTCCAGCCAACACATTCATACGAATCCGAACTTGTGGTCTGACTTCTAAGTATTGTGGATTGTTTTCACTTCAAATGTGCTCTACAGTTTTAAAAAGTACTTCCGTTGGTCCAAATAATGTTTTTCAAGAAGTTTCAAGGGTTTACCCGATTTGAGAGCCAGTTAAAAAATTCCATCTTTTTCTCAGGATCACCTGGATGTAATCTTTGTGAAATGTGTATCTTAAAACATTTCAAACCACTTTTTTGAATTCCCTCCAAACGCTCGTCTGTGGCACCAGACGCATCAAGTCTCTGCCGAGACTTGATGCGTTGTTTTAGAAGGATCTGCATTCATCTAAGAAAGTACCAAAAATAATTATACTTTTTCGAATGTGGAAAGAAAAATTATTTTACCTCGGCTTATAAGTTATTTCTAGTATTTTGTTCCTACCTCATTCTTGGTTCTTTGAACGCACCTTACTCAGCCATCTATTTGTCCAAAATTCCGAATAATGTTCTATCTGGCTGTTGCCTTTCCTGATATAATTCAAAATAAATTTGTGCTTTTTCGAAATATTCCTATCTAATTTATAAAAAGTCTCAACATATCTCGTTTGTCTGAATTTGAGATTGAGGACATTTCAACTGAAGTATTTGTGCAAACTTATGTTTCATGAGTTCTGAGAACTAGTGTTTATTGAACAAAATTTTTTTATGGAGTCATGATCGTCTCAGATGAAGTCGTTTTTTTTTTTAATACTTGCGGTTTAAGAAGAGCAGATCATTACAAATTATAATCAATGAAATAAGAATGAGACACACTCTTTTCTGTATACAAAATGGTGCCCATGATAGAAATGAATTTGATGATGATCTTCAGAGGATGAAACGTCGGATAGTAAATATGAATATGAAAACCTGTAGCTGAAAAGAAGTATCAATAGAAATGTATTTTTGTTTTGAGCTATGCTGTCAAATAACGCTAGAAAAAAATGAAAACGAAAAATTCCAATTTTCAGTTTTTCACGGATATTTCCACAAATATTCGGAATTTTCCAAGTTTCAAAACAGTATAATTTTCAGAATTTTGCTTTTGAAATCAAACTCAGAAACAAATTGATAGATCTAGCGCCATCTATTATTTATCGAACTTTTTCATTAAAAAATGCAGTAAATGTTCATGAAAGATAATATTTTTTTTTGATATTCCGAAAAAAAATCGATTCTTAACCATTATAATCATAGCTCTACGAAAGAAAAAATCTCCACACTCATAGTTTAAAAAATATCACACTTGCAATATTGATGATCGAGTGATAAAAAATTATTAAACAACAATAGCGTAATAAATCGAATAATTGTAATGAAAATTTTTTACTGACAGGTCATTATTCATTTATCTTTTGAGTATATGCCTTCTTGACTAGATGATTATACAAAAAACCCTTTTTTATACTCAGTTTATATTCCAAACATTCGTTATGGAATTGAATCAGATACCATTCACAGGATTTCTACACAATATACTAAATGAAAAGAAAATAATTTACTCACATGAAACTCAGCAATACTCACTGGTAGACACTGATGTTTCGCCTTAAGACACCTGCTTTAGGGCTCTTCAGTATCAATCTGGATAACATTATAAGTAAAGTGTCTTACGGTGAAACATCGAAGTCTACCAGTGAAATTATTAACTTTCATTCAGAATATTGTATGTAAATCCTGTGAACGATATCTGACTTAATTCCATAACGAATATTTGGAATACACACTGAGTAGAAGAAAGTGTTTTTTTATATAATTCAGTGTTCATATGAAAGTATATGTTTCGAAAGAATTTTTCTATCGTGTAATTCAATGTTTATATGAAAGTAGCTGTTTCAGGAGGGGTTTTTTCAAGTTTATGCCTGAAAGATACTCCTTTGCATGATCTACACATCTATGTAAGGAGTTACTTCTTTATAAATTGATTCCTTTTTTTTTCGGAAAATTCCTACATATTTTCCTATATATTTTTTCAAAAAATTATTCACTGCTGAAAATATATGTGCTTCACTATAAATGGTATTGGATTACCGACTGCAATAAACTACCTGTTTCAATAGCATTGTGTAGAAAATATGGTATAGTAGTAGGTATACTTGATGATTTCCTACACAATGGGATTAACCCAGGTAGTTCATTGCAGTTGTTAAGCCAATACTTATACGATAGGTTGCCTTTTATGTCTTGGGATTTGGCAACTCTAGTGTTGCAATCTGGCAACTGACCGCTCTATCGTGAAGTTGGATATTTTTGAGGTTATACGTACTCAGAACATTTTGACATACGAGCGCTATTTATGTTTTTTACAGTAACTTAAAAGATTGAACTCTACAAAAAAATGTAATTATATTGTAAACATTTTCGTGCGATTATTTTTTACAACTTTCGACGTGGATTAACTTGATTCAATTTTTGGAGATGAAAGTCCATCACCGGTGTTTATCGATAGTATGGTGAATTCAATCGTGGACGTAGTTCACTCCAAGACGAATTTCGTGAAGGTCGTCCAAAATCATTGTTGTTCCGAAAACCATTGATGCTGGGCGCGAACTGATATTGTAAGATCGTCATTGACCTATGCTTAGGCATTAGTAGAACCACCATACATTCAATATTGCATAAACATTTGACTGTCAAAAAAATTTGTTCGCGTTGGATCCCACACAATTTGTCTATCGTTCAAAAAAGGCTCGTGTCGATTGGTAGAAGGAAATGCTCAAAATACGATCGCGGTGCTTCGAAACACGTCTTTGACATCGTGACAGGTGATCGTGAATTTACGCGTATGAGCCTGAAAGTAAATAGCAGACGACTGTATGGATGTTCCAAGATGAGCCAAATCCAACAAAAGTTGTTCGCGCACGAAGCACTTCCAAGCAAATGGTCGCCTGTTTTTTTTTTTGGGAAAAACTG
>WOGR01011191.1:0-10649 GCA_015342045.1 Leptinotarsa lineolata | reverse complement strand
ACGTAATGACGGTCAAAGACTTCCAACTACCTGGAAACCCCTGATTTCCCGATGTCCACCCCCCACCAAGACGTCAGGTGAAAGTAATCACCTGAAGCCCCGTCCCCACAGTTCCACTTCAATGGCGCCAGCCGATATAAATACCGCCGAGCGCCCTTTGATACCTCATATACCTCAGTTCAATCTAAGGAGTAGGCAGATTGAGACCTTAGTGAGAACTCGTGACGAAACCTGGAGAATAGGCAGATTAAGGCTCCGGCGTCAAGTCACATCATCTTCTTGAAAATGGCTCCAAAATCGGAGCCGAAACGTCGAACACTAAACTTCATACGCGGTTCAACTCGCGTTCAAATTTCAGAAATTTTGCAATGGACTTCGCCGCCACACGCTTCATGCCAGAAATTTCTGAAAAAATTGCATGGCAGGAGTCAACCGTAATGCCGACATCTTTAGCAACTTCTATAATAGTGATTTGACGATACTCTATAACAATTCTTTTCTTTTTCTCAACATTTTCTTCGTTTGTTGATGTGCTGGGGGGCAAGCGTCGTCATTCACATTTTCTCGACTTTCTATGACAAGCTTGTACCACTTGTAAATATTTCCCTGATTCAGATTACAATCACAGTATGCCACTGCCAACATTTCATTTTTATAGAAAAATTTAAAATACTTCAGTAATTTCACGAAGATTGGATGCGTCATCCAGAAGGTTTGCATCTTCTATACATATTGTATTGTAAATTCGACTGATTTTTGAATATTTATTATTCATTGATTTTCAAAAAATAGCATTCAAAAAGTTATATTGAATGGAGAAGTTATGGAAAATCATTGAATTCTCTCAGGAATATCGATTACTATAATCTGTGTATATATACAAAGCTACAATTCAAATTATATTTAAAACGGTTGCTCGTAGTGATTTGAGAATAGAATCGCTTTCTCAAAAAAAAGAATAGTAAAACTGCTCTGTCTTCTATAGAATATGATACATGGATGCCCAAAATAGTTATGATTTTTCCAAAGAAAAAAACCATATAGGTTAGTGCTCTTTGCCAATTCGATTCCTCATGATGAATTCTCAAGGCAAGTATTCAAATAATGCCTTGCGAACCAACGCTCATTATAAACGTCATACCTTATTGAGATAACGAACACTTGAAAAACATAATGTATAACATCAGTTATGGTTTTATCAGCATGCCATACACGAAACCCTGATGAATTATTAGCAATCACCAACCGCCCGTACATTTATACCTTCATTTGTCGTTCTCCTCCCACATTTCCAGCAGAGAACAACGCCCTTACTACGAGCCACTCATCTTTATGAGGTATTTCATATTAACGCCGAGCAGGAAAAATAAAAAAGAATGCAACTGCCGTGTGCGACTCCCCGTACTTTTTCATTTTCCATTGTACCTACCATAATATCAAAGAAATGTTTTGTGAGAAAATTTCTGAACTCGTTAATAAAGGGTTGAGTATTTCAGCGTTGGAATTTTTGTGAATATTCCAGCAGTATGTAGGCGGTTTTAATGAAATATACGAGAAAAACGATTTCGATGTTTTCAATTTGTGAAAGAAGGAAAATCAAAGAAAGAAGTAGAACAAAGCTGGTGGCGAATGAAAATATAACTTTTATAATGAGGTAGAAATTGAATCGTTCCAATTAGATGAATGACGCAAGCAGCTGACTTTTCTATTTCCAGGAAAAGAAAATTATGAATTTTACCACTTTCTTGCTCATACGATGGTATTACTTTCATTCTGAAATTTTCTCTTCAATATGGTAGTATCATAATAAATATCGAAACGAAGGAGCTCATAAAAATTAAAATAAATTTGAAACAACCAGTTTTGAGATCAAAATTCAAACTATATTACCAATCGTTGTTTCGGTCCCTCCACACAGGATTAATCTATGCCACAGAAATGTTGTTCATTATTCTGAAGTAGGATGATTAAGTAGATGTGCAGTATTGATCTCAGGAAAGAAATCAACACTATCATGAATGAAAATGGCAAATCTATTGCAGAGCTAACAGATCCTCAATAGTGGATTGAATACACTGAATGTAAGGCTTCAAGGTTGAAAAGCAATCTCTGATATGCACACAAGGTTAGGTTAGGTTAGGTTAGGTCAGAAGTGAGTGGGTCTATTCGACCCTCCACCGCAACCCACAAAGGTTCATTGTGGCTGACACCTATTCAAACTCGACCAAATGAACCCAGCTTCTTGACGATGCCGATTAGTTTGTATGGTGAGTAATCTTTCAGGTCAGATGGCAAAAGTGTGATGCGATCAAACTCTGAAAACCTGATTCGGTACACGGCGGGGCAAGTACAAAGTATGTACTCTGCTGTTCCATCATATTCCAAAGAGAGGCGACACACACTGTCTTCTGACAGTCCGAGTCTCTGCATATGATGATTCAGAGAACAGTGACCTGTAAGGAGGCCTGTTAGACATCGTAGTTCATCCCTACTAAAGTCCAACTACTTTTTGGTTTCAAGCTTCGAAGGTTGAATAAACGCCTTAGAGTTAGTCAATCGTGGAAGAGTTTGCCAGAAGTCTTTAAAACTTCTTGCTATCCAGGTGTTCAATGTTCGTAAGCCTAAAGCAATGCCAATAACAGGTTCTGGTCCGATGAAGCTACTTGCAGCACCCTCCTTTGCAAGGTAGTCAGCAGCCTCGTTGCCCACCAGGCCAGTGTGGCCAGGAATCCAGACCAGAGACCATTTTTTGAGTCTTCCTATCGAGGAGAGTCGTTTTTGGCAATTCGCTACCAATTTAGACGTTGTTCGATAGGAGCTAAGAGCTTCCAACGCCGCTTGACTGTCCGAGAAAATTCTCATTGTATATCCTCTTAAGTGTTTTCAACAGAAAGGATGTAAGGCTAATTGGTCGTACCGATTTGGTGTGTGGGTCCTCTTTAGGTATATATACCACCCTTGCTGCCATTCAACTGGGTGGTATGTAGTTCCACGCCAGACTAGCTCTATACATTTTAATGAGAATGGGTGAGGTTATTTTCAGTTCGTTTTGCAAAGAGCTGGAAATATACCATCCTCTCCAGGAGATTTGAAGGGCTGAAACGACTTGATAGCCCATTCAACTGCCGGTGCTGTGGTAACCTTCTTAACGACGTCCCAATCGCTCTTTTTTAGGCATTTGGCGCCTTCAAGAGGTGGAGGTCTGTTGTTATCAAGAGTCTGACTTTCAGGAAAGAGAGAATCTTGTGAATTCTTGTGCTGCGAGGTACATCAGTTATACTCTCACAGAACTTTCTCCAAGACTCCCGTTTTGAATTTCTGATTTTCTTGTTATATGTCGTTAGAGTTGTATTATAAAGCTCGATTGAATAGTCGTCGAACTTCTTTTCATTGTTCTTCCAGGCTTTTGTTCCACCAAGAAGAGTTATGGTTATTTCTTTTAGTTCTCAGTGGACAGTTCTCATGATAGGATGAGATCACTGCTTCGCGAAATTGCTCTGCTACTATGTCCATATCATCACAACTGTGAATAATAATGAATCCGTCCTCATAGTGGGATTGAACCGAGTTTCTATAACCGTTCCAATTAGTAAGCTTTGAGTCATGATATTCCACTGTTGGTATTAGACCTGTTTCAATATTGAAGAGAATATATCTATTGTCTGAACAAGAAGGTTCAGTAGATACAGTCCAGTGGTGTACCTTGTTGCTCAGAGAATGTGAGCTGATGTTTAAATCTAATATCTCTTGCTTATTGCCAGTGATAAAGGTTGGTTCCGAGCCCTCGTTAATTACAGACAGCCCTTCTTCTGATATATAATCAAAGAGTAACTCACCTGTATGGTTTATATTCGTGCTGTCCCACGCTGTATGGTGTGAATTGGCGTCACATCCCATTACTATTTAAAGTTTGTTCCTTTTGTTGTAGTCGATAAGTCGTCTTACAGCTAGAGGAGGTACTGTATCTGAATCTCCCGGAACGTAGGCAGAGCAGGCGATAATATTCGTCCTCCCATTCCTGCTTGGTAGAGAAATTTGGATGGGTACCACGTCTTAGGTGCAGAAGCCTGTAAGCAAAAAATATTTAATATCCTTCCCGATGACCAGACATGCTCTGGGTTTCACTCCAGGGACCTCACCAGGAATATTGCTCAGTCCGGTTACTCGGCCTGAGCCTGGTTTTTGCAGGAAAACAAGGTCGATTGATTCGTCCTTGAAGTTTTTACCAAGGACGTATGAAGCGGCCGTGGCATGTTGTAAGTTAGCCTGCAAACACTTGAATTTAACGAACTGTTGCCGCAAACTTAGAACTCCTCGATCCTAGGAGGAAAAAGATGGAGGGTTCATCAACTATTTCGAGGAGGAAAATACCATCAACAGTAAATATTATATGTATAGCGTTATTGGAGCGTTTGACGGCTGAAATTGCAAAGAAACCGCATATGGCAAAGTAAAAAATTTTGTTTCATCAAGACTACGCACCGTGTTACAATGGCAAAACTGAACTTCGAATTGCTCCCACATCCATCGTATTAGTCAGATTTGGCTACTGGCTGCTCGCAGACCTCAATAAAATGCTTACTGGTGAGAGATTTTGGTCGAATGAAGAGGTTATTGCTGAAACAGGTCTATTTTGAGCTAAAGAAAATCGTTGTACAAAAGTGGCATAACGTTGATGAATAATGCCAATTTGAAAAAAAACGAGTTTTCTTTTTTAGTCCCAGGACTTTTCTGCCCATGTGTTGGTGAATGGAAGTGAATGGAATATTTGAAAATCCTACCAGTATTCCATTCTTTTGAAAAATTCTATCCGGCACGTTTGTTGTTAACATCCTGTGAATGTGAACTAATTAGTTGTAGAGAATAATTCGATAGTTACGTGTTTATATCGTAAATTAGTGGAAATAATTACTGATCCAAGTGTTTTCCATTCCAGTTCACTTCAACTTACTCGAATAATAGTGTTGAATCATAAGAAATTATTCCAAATGAGTGTAACGACCTAAAACATTTAATCATGTAATGACTCACCGACTTAAGCCATTAATTTCCTGTCTTCAATTCGACGGTTTTCGTGAACGACAGACTCTGCATTTTAAACAATTTTATCGGGATCAACAGCGATACTAGTCACAACAGTTTGATGTATTTTAAAAAATTCTCGATGAAACTGTCATCCTAATAGAGATATCAGATCCCATTTGGAACCAATTTAATCACATCAATTTAAAACTACTTGAATTAGAGTTTAATTACATGAATAATTGGAAAATTGAGTGGTTTATTGTTGACCTTATTCCCTATTACCTAATTATGTGTCACAAAACAATTATTTATTGTTTACTACTTCTACATAGGTTGTTGGTAAAGTTCCTTCAATCGGAAACTTGAAAACTTTTGAACTTGCCTATTCTATGAATCGTTGAAACTCTAGCCTTATGTCTTAAAACCTCTGGCCCATTCCAAAAACTGAAATGTAACGCAAAACGTAATGAAATGTAGAATACAAAAAAGAACTATGGATGCTAACGGAGTAGATGTTCAAAATATTCATCGCGAACGTCTTGACAACATCCTAACCTCAAATAAAACTGTCTTCTAACATTATTCAACACATCCAAATCTGAAGGTTTAATTTTGTTCACATTGCTCTCTACATATCCCCATAAAAAAATCTAATGATGAAAGATCAGGTGATCGCGCTGGCCATTCAATAGATCCTCGCCTCCCTATCCGCCGATTGGAAAACGTTGTATCGAGGTATTGCCAGACATTGATTTGGTAATGTGGTGGTGCTTCATCCTGCTGAAACTATATCGTACTCACTGAAACTTGTGGGTTTCCTAGATCAGGATATAAATTTGCATAACTTGGAATGACATCATTTTGGAGTAGTGCCAAATAATTATCGCCATTGAAGTTGCCCTTAATGAAAAAGGGACCAATGATATGTCTTCCTACAATTCCTGCCCAAACATTAACCTTTGGAGAGTATTGGGTGTGTTCTTCTCTTATCCAGTGAGGATTTTCCGTTAACCAGTAGCGGCAATTTTGCCGATTAACATGGCCGTTAAGAGACATCAGAAAACATAAAGTCTACTAATTGGATGATATTGTTATCCAACATGTCCATCATTTTCTCACAAAAATAAGTTCTTTATCAAAATCGTCTTCCATGAGCTCCTGAGTGGGTATCATTTTATAGGGATGCATTTTATTTTCTTTTAATATGTTTGCTATCGATGTATGGCTAACACTGAATGTAGTGGATGCCTGTCTACTCGATGTATGTGGGTTTTCCTCAAATTCAAGCATCACATCTACCTTGAGTTCATCACTCGTTGCATTGGCAGCTGCTTTTTTCATGTGCCCCACATGGCCAAACTGCTTTTCTAATTTGCTTATTGTTCCTTGAGATATGGGAGGTAAATTAGGAAATTTCTCATGAAATAGGCGAGCTAATTCTTGTTCTGTTCGGGTTGAACCCGAACCGGCTTGAACCGGTCATTTGTAAAACTGTTATTTCATGCATTTCCGTTATTCTAACCATTTGTCTGACTTGAAGTTAACGAACTTTAACTGAAATACTGACAACAGTTTGAGAAGGCGTTCTGAACTAACCTTGCCACGGAAATTCTTTAAAGGATACCTATTGTCTAAAAAGAACATTGCTATGGTTTTTGCTTACTTTCTTATTATCAATACCTCAACATGAAATAGGTTTTGAATATACTGCAATAGGTTTCGAGTATCACGAAAAATGAGAAATGGAAATCTTTTGTAACGGCTACATCCATCAGTGTTGAGTGTATTTTATCGAATTTTGGGACCACATGATTTCAATTTATTTTGTCTTATTTGTTGCAATAAACTTGAAAGCGAATGAAAACAATGAAGAAACATTTCAAACGATATATCACAAGCCTATACTTCCTATACATTAAAAAAATTGGGGGTTGTACCAGTCATTCAATGGGGGTTGAAGGTAGAGGTAGCATTTTCCCGTTGAAGTATGTTAAACTATAATTTGAATTTGTCGTGTTTTGGGATTTTTTAAAAATATGTGCAGTAACCGAAATAATGAATTTATTCCATTTAGTTTTTACAGACTGTATAATTATCTAGTCGGCTTAGATTATGTAGGAAAAGAAAGTATATATAAATAAATATTAATTGTTGATTTTATCACATAGTTGTGATATTTGTCATAAAAAATCAAAATTCATCAAATGTGTAGCAATTTTTTGTACGTTTTACAGTCTTGAGTAAAAATTTCTCAGATTTGGTGATATTTCAATTGTTTTTTCTAACTCATGAAACATTTTAGGTCCAAGATAAAGAAAACTTTTCTGTTAAAGAGTTGTTCTATGAATATTATGCATCAGTTTATCTCTGGAACGAGCTGGATAATTATATCGCTGGGAAGGTATATTACGCTAGTTTCTACAAACCTACTACATGGACTAAAAAGTCTCGGGCCCAACACATAGACTGCGCTAGTTTTATTGTTCCCCACTTTTTCAGTTAATACTAACCTCCAAAACAAAGCTGTTGAAATTTCATGATATTCTACTCAGTTTGTGAGTTATTCACCGGTTGTCTTTTCATCAGTCAGATATTGGGTACTAGACCCCTGATCCTTTGGGGTGAATGTGTCTTTACGTCTGTGAGTTTTTAAATTGATTAAGGCGACAGAGGCTAACCTCTGTCGTCTTCCTGGGCTTTGCCCTGTGTACAGAAGTTGCAGCCGACTTCTGCTGTCGTTTTTGCCATTTAGGCGGTGTACTTCGTTCTTTTGTGCGTTATTGTGCTAAGAGTGACAGTACTCTTGTTATTTTCAAAACAATGGATCAAAAACAATTTGGTGTTTCAATTCAACACTACTTCTTGATGAGAAAAAATACCGTCCAAGCGAAGCAATGGCTTGCAGTGGACGTCCAAATGAGGTAGTAAAACCAGAAGAACGAAATTACAAAGAAACGCACAAGTCAATCAAAACAATGGCAAGAATTTAAAATAAAATTTTTCATCAAATTGCAGATTGCTTTGCCAGTGTTTTGAGATGAACTGAAGGTCACATTTAAGTTCATAGTCCGTTATTGCCACCATGCTGGGTAATCGCACGTTAAAAGGTAAGGCCTCGTTAATCCATTGCTCGCACAAGATTCGACTTCTGAGAGTTGACGTTCGTCAGCTGGTAAACGGAACGAACAACAACAACAACTTGTAAAGTTTTGTTGCTAAGACACTGGACATTTTGATGACATACAGTTAAAGTTCTTTGATTCTCAACTGTTTCACTGTCAAGATTGTCGGATTGATATATGTTTTGATTAAAAAAATCATCGACTTCATTCAATGAAAATTTAGTGGTGCTACTTCTGTTAGACGTGGGTTTGAAAAATTTCCATCTGGGTTTTCTGTAAGGATATGATTTTTCAGTGATTCTTGTAATTCATTGGCTAGAGAGTTATTTAGATGTAAAAAGAAATTAACATTAACCATGGATGTTATAAATTTCCAAATAGCTTAACTTATGTACCATTTTTCTCTAGCTGACATTTTGTATCTATTCTGGTGGTAATTAGATCTCCTTAGAATACTATGGCAATCTAGAATACACGTGTGAGGTAAGTTCATGTTTTGCAATCCTTTTTTCAACTGCAGATTTCTATGGTATATCGAATCTACGAGGGTGGTCCGAAAAGTTTTCGACACATGAAGATAACAGCACTCGTAAATAAAAGCTAGTGAATTCCGTAGTTCATCTGTTGACAGTTGCTCATCAAAGTTTCAGTCATTTTGGACGCGCAGTTGTCATGTAACAGTCGTTTGAGTTAATGTGAGTGTTTTTATGGAAATGGACAAAATCGAGTATCGAGCTGTAATTGAATGTTTCTTTTTCAAAGGCAATACGCCTACACAAATCAAAGATGAGTTTGATTCTGTGTATGGACACTCTGCACCATCATTTACCACAGTGAAATTTTGGGCAGTTGAACTTAAGCGTGGCTTGGAAGACGATGAACGTTTGGGACGTTCAAAAACTGCAACTACACACAGAAATATCGCCAAAGTTCACTAAATGGTGCTAGACGACCGCCGAATTCTTGTAAGAGAGATAGCAGAGGTTATGAACATGTCAAAAGAACGTGGTTGTCACATTACAAATCAACATTTTGGCATGAGAAAGCTATCCTTGCGTTGGGTGCCGCGTTTGCTCACGTTAGACCAAAAACGTGTTCAAACGAACATTTCTAGAGCATTTTCGACGCAGTTCAGGCGTAATTATTCCAATATCTGGCGTCGATTGATTACTATAGATAAAACTTGAATACACCGTTGAACGTTCGAAATAAAAATACAGTCCAAACAGTGGACTGCAAAGGGGGGAACCGTCTCCAAAAAAAGCAAAAACTGTTTTTTGGCGATGGTGACTGTTTTTTGGGACAGTCATGGAGTTATTCTAATCGATTATCTTCAAAAAGAAAAAACCATTACAGAAGCATACTACACATCATTACTTGACAAGCTGAAGGCAGGACTTGCGCAAAACGGCCACATTTGCGGAAAAAGAAAATCGTATTTCACCAAGACAACGCACCGTCTCACACCATGGCAAAAATCTACGTATCACGGTCTATTCATCCACCTTACTCACCAGATCTAGCCCCAAGTGACTTCTTTTTGTTCCTTCTCCTGAAAATTACGCTTGGAGGACAGATATTTTTGTCAAATGAAGATGTAATCACCTTCGTGAACAACTGCTTTCAGAGAAAAATTCCGAGTACTGTTTGTACGGGTTACAAAGATAGGAGCATCGCTGGAAGAAATGTGTAGAGTTAAAAGGAGACCATGTTGATGAAAAACAATTCTGAGAGAATGTCTTGTATCTTTGTATGGTCAGAAACTTTTCAGACCACCCTCGTATATCTTCTCTGTAGGGCTGTGTGATGATTACAGGATTTGTGTGCTGCAACCCTGGAACAAATTTTTCTAAAATATCAGTATTACATCCTTATTTGATAAGTTTATGCGTGTTTTATTGCAGTCTATCAGAGTATCTGTAGTACTATTGGCTTTTAGAATTGCTTGTATTGAGTAATTGAATCTATTCTGTATTGTCATGAATTTCGCCGTATCTTTCCATTGTGTCCAGCTATAATTATGATTTTATTTGGTTTCATTGTGTTATTCTGTTGTACCAGAAAGTCGAGATTATTCTTTGCATTTTGCATTGGAAAAAGAGTTGGAATTGGTGTACCGTTTAGGGCTACACCACTGGAAGAGTCATCTTTGGTCATTGTACATGCATGTTTCTGAGAACTCATTGTTTGTATACTGACGTTTTTTCTCTCTGGCCTCTTATTTTTCAGATTTTTTTCCATTCCATTTCCACCTTCATGGCTTCCTGGGTGAATTTCTCATGAGCATCACTGATATAGACAATCGTCAAAATAATGGTCCCAGAAAGAAAGTATTCCTGTCATCAAGTTTTCCATTTTCTGGGAGAAATACGCTAAACCGTGTGACAGTTCAGTCAAATTTACGAGTACTAGGTTAGGTTAGGTTAGGTCAGTAGTGAGTGGGTCTATTCGACCCTCCACCGCAACCCACAAGGGTTTATTGTGGCTCACACCTATTCAAAC
>WOGR01011190.1:0-10649 GCA_015342045.1 Leptinotarsa lineolata | reverse complement strand
GTAACATTTTTCGATTCAAAATTCAAGGAAAATTGAAAAACAGAAAACAATTGAGTATATCTGAGAAATATTTGGCTATATCTTTTACACCGGCACGAAAAATAAAATGAATGAGCCTCACATAGTCAATTTGATCTTCAACAAGTTATTCTGTATCGAACAATAACAGTTCATTAAAACGCCATAAGATTTATTTGTTTCCACTTCCTTAACAACCCGCTAGGACATAGAAGTCTGAAGTGGTTGAGTCGGGTGATCTTTCAGGCAACCTGAATATCAAACGTTGATGTCATTTCTGGAAAAAACGGGATTGAAAAAATCCCTCATTATGTCAAAAAGTACCTCTTTGTGAGCATTACTAATAAACAAATTTTGTACGAATGGCTAAAGAATTGAAAAAAGGGGGTGTCACCCATGATAATCACATGCTTATATTTTCTTGATTTGCTAATATTTGAAAAGTTCATTTTTCGATCCATTTCAAAAAATGAAGTCTTCCAATGATAACTCTGGTACGAAGTTAGATATTTCTGTGAATTATTGAACGTATCTTTCATGCCCTAGGAAACATTTTTCACAATATGGTATGATTTTTCATTCTTGCCAGTGGTATCCGTACAGAAATTGTACTGAATTATTCCAAAGAGAAAATTGATATGCACTTGCTGTTTAAAAAAATAGTTTTTCAAATCCTCATTTCTTCACGTGCAAATTTGGGGTCCTGATATTTCTTTGGTTCAATGTTTCGTATTTGTTCAAAAATTCAATTACTCCCTTCGAATTTTAGAAGAAATGTATGTCTTTCTAAAAAATAAATTGAATCTCTATAAATTCTATGTCTATTCGAAATCTTATGGAGAATCTAAGCCCAACTGAATAATCACCGTATACTTCATCACATATTAACATATTAACTGAAAACTGCTCGCAGTGGGTTTTCTTCAGCTGAAAAATAATTTTTTCGGAAGTTTCAGTAATGAATCAGAAATGTTCATTCACTTTTCGGAAAAATCATCTGCAAAAATTCATCTAATAGAAGGTTGAAAGGAAGAAAAACCTAAAATCGATAGATTTGGTTGGGATAAACCATGGAGAATTTTCCAAATAAGAACATATGAGTTATAATAATTGTTTCAAATTTTTTCATTACTAAATCGGATATGATCTTCAACTGAATTCAAAACTGCTACGCACTATTTCAACAAGCTCGTACATGTAAAGTAATTGAGTTAACGCAATGTTAGTAGATGTCAGACACATAAGAAGTTCATATTCAATATTACTGATTTTGAAGGATGTTTCACGATGCCCAAATATTCATATCATGGAAAATCCTGTTTTTTCCAATTCCCAGTTTTCTTTCAATATGAAGTTCAGTAATACTCAAATGCAAGATAACTTTTCAGTAAAAACTCCCATGTTGCAACAGACGGTATTGCTATTTCACATTCATAAATTCTATTTTCTAGACTCGGGACTCGCAATTGACACCCTGTCTCTAAGGCAAAACGGAGAGCAGCACAATATACCTGTCGGGTGAACTTGTTATGACTCAGGGTTCATTCAGTGACAGTAATGAAACCTTTGAGATATCAGGTGCCATCTTGGAAAGCTTGGTGATGCTATGTTATCTCAAGATAGACTTTCATTTCCTATCTTCTTGTATTTGTGGGTCTCTGTGGGAACATATGGAAACCAAAAAATCTAAACCTGAGTGTACAGAAAAGATGGACGTTGACTAAACAACCCCATCAATCCTTCTTATGAGAGAAGACCATAAAAAAAAGTCTCCTCAGTTCTCTCACTTCTGAGCTGAATTCACAGAGGATGGAAGTTGAGTGAACGACCCCAGTTGCCTCCACTGTAATTTCTGATCAAGAGCAGGAGTGTTTCAGTCCTCCAACTAATGAAAAAACTCAGAAGGCTAGGTGGTGCTCCTCAAAAGCAGAATATCTCATTGCCATTCACCGAATTCTTTAGCAGCAGAAACATAATCGGGATCATGAAAAAAAAACAATCTCTCCCTGAGTAGATTCTGCAAGGACTCAACATTATTCACAGAAAAGTTATACAGAGTTGAATTCAATATATCGTCAGTGATATCAGATGTACGAATGATTTGATATGGAAGACAGCACTTTGAATATGTAACAACTCCAATAAGGTACGCTTTCAGATCTGCACAGATCAAAAGTATCTTGACTGCCGGGTGCAGATTGTATTCTATAGCCATGGGAGGACATCTCCCTGAAATGGGTCACAGGAGCTCTATTTCCAAAGCCACACATTTGTGTTGCTTACCAATCTGACACTGGTAGTCACAGACTGACCGCCAAACAGGTCTTCACTAAATTGAGGAAAATATACCATAACCTTGAAGGAAATTCGGGTCCTGGTAGCATTGCGAATACTATGTGCATGCCCCGCCGTGGTTTGATTGAGATTTCCATCTCCTATCTCACCAGTTGACCTGAAAGATCATTCACCAAGTGAAGTAACCGGCTTCGTTGAGAAAGTGGATCTATCTAGTCGAGTTGAATATATGTGAGCTGCAATAAACCCTCACGGGTTGCAGTGCAGAGTTGCATATATTAACTCTTTATGGTCTGGAATTTTCGAGTTCGATATTATTCACTGAGTAGCCAGAGTGAATTTGATGACATGATGACATAATTTTGAACACTTGATGGTTAGAAACAACGAATCTGAATTTGATTTGAAAAAATCATGTATTTTTTATGGATTTCAATACAATATTTCCTGGAACCGTGATACAATATCCCCAATACTTCAATAAAATTCATAAGACGCGGCTATGGATTTTCTTACCTCGGCCGGAAAGGCATATCCATTTATTGAGTGCTCTGAGCCGAACTGGTCGTGAAGGCCGTAGTGGATGTGGATTTCTTGAAATTGATATTTATAGGACAGAGGACCTCCAGTTACATTGATGTGATGCCTAGTATCGTTTTCCACGGTGAATATAATGCTGTGGCCCGTGTTCATCATTGACCCGCTCACCTGGAATAAGAAGGGAGAATTTCAGTGGGACTACAAAACGAATTTATGTGGGGATGAACCTTTTCATACCCATGACTGTCAGAGATAAAGTCATTGTATTATTTATTCAAATCGAAAAGTCCAATCAATCAGTCGATATATTACTTATGAACCATACAAGGTATATAAAATAATAATGATGATGTACAGAATGAAATTGAATAGTATTTTACAATCTTTTTTTCGAAAATTTGAAGTAATACATGAAATATATATTATGTTTCAACAAAATGGAATAGATTTGATGATTAATGAAAAGGGGCATGTTTAAAGAAACGCTCAGACATGTCGATATACCGGTTAATTCGCTGAGGTGGATCAGCCCTATAACTTTTTTATTATTGTGGACAGAAGAACTAAATTTTGGGGTTGTGTATTATAGTTCAAATAACATTTTTTGACATATTTATTTGCTTTGCCGTACTTTCGGTTTGATCGGAAATGAGTAATTTGGGAAAACTACGACTGCGAGGTTTATGACTTCACAGTCGTTTCAAGAATTATTTCACAGTCGCAAATATGAATTTTTCCAGTTAAATTGATTTTTTTCAAATGGAAAGGGGGTGGCTCGTCGGCTTCTAGTGAAATATCATTTTCGTACGAATAATTTGATGCCACACACTTTCGCTTTATTTTCTCTATTTTTATGAATATTTGCAAGAAATGATCATACCTTATAACAAATAATACATATTCGATAACCTTATGCACTAAGTCCTGTTATTCTAGTTAACCGTGACAAATAATTGAAGCTATTACTAGGAAAACCTTAACAAATAGGCTGATGAAAATGCTGTCACTTTTAAAAATCTATTTGTTGTGTAGTTAATAATTAGATATGGCAAATTATACTAGAAACGAGAAAATTCACATATTGCTAATTTACGGAGAAACAAAAAAGAGTGCAACTGATGCAGATCGAATTAAAGCTCAGAGGTTCCCTAATCGTCGCCATCCCACTTGGCATTATTTTCCAAAACTGGAAAGAAAAATGCGAAAGGAACCAGAAGAAATTGCCAATAACTTCATCGTCATTGAAGAAAACAAGTAGTCGTGTTGGCCTATGTTGAAGTGAATTGTACGGCGTCAATTCACCAAATTGTTTCTGAGTGTGATATAAGTTATTCGTCCGTTTGGAGAATTCTTCACAAATATGATTATCGATCATACAAGTACCAACTACACCAACATCTTTATGATAACGATCACAACTGAAGAGCGACTTATTGCAACTAGTTTTTTGACTAAATACAGATGTACGTTTTCCATTCAAAATTATTTAATCAGATGAAACCCGATTCACCTAACTTGGGTATGTTCACTAGGAATAATAAAAGGTACTGGTCTCAAACAAATTCAAATCTGACGCAAGAAGGAAATTTTCAATAGCGATTCGGTTTCATTTTCTAGATGGGTATTATCGGAGAAAAATTTTGAGGCCAATAATTCTCGACGAACATCTAACTGCGGAAAGATATCTACAGTTCTTTAGAAATCAAATTATTTAAATCATTGAAGATTTGCCACTGTTAATCAGGTTGATATATATTTCCAACATAGAACTATGCTGTTTCAAACAAAGAATAATTTCAACTTCATAACGTAAGTCAAACACAGTCAAAATAACTATACAGGTTGGGGCATCCCAATATGACACGGTCCCTGTAAACTAGAGCAATAATTTTTTGGGAATTTGTCCATTTCATTATATGTATATTGATTAATGCTGCAAAAGAAAATCATTTTGGAGTCTACAGGATGGCTTAAAAAAGTGTGACATATCGAAGTTGTTTTTTTTTCGAATGGAGCACCCTGTATTTCGTTACACTTCAAAATATATGAGAAAAAAATTATATGATTCCATAAAAGGTACTATGTGCCTAATTATAACCGTTCATTAGTTGAATTTTTTAATGAAAATGCTAGGTACAATTGGAAAGTAAATAATAACAAAAAGTGGAAAAATCGTCCCTTCAAATTCTGACCAAGCATAAGAGAAGTTTCGAGCTGATGCTTTGGATGACACTCATTTCTAAATATTATACAGAATGTTCAAAAATCATTGTCACTTCAGTATAACTTCGGACAAAGAGAACTTTGTTATTTCAAATAGCACACCCTAATTTTTTGATCTGAGCAATATAAAATTCAATTATCTTCCATTTCATGAAGATGTTTCCTGTACCTAACCTGAATAATTTCTCAGATATTGGCTTTTTCAAACAGTATTTCCTAATTCAATACAATATTTGATTCAAGATAGTTTTGAAACGACATTCATTCAACTTGTTGAAATAATTCTTATTGAGAGTTATTGTGTATAGCGTTATTCAAAATGCGCACTGAGTTATTATAGTTGAAAATAAAAACGTATCCATATATGCTTTTAGCGATTGGTGAGTGTATAGCAAATTGCTTTTTGGTATCGAGGGTGTATGCCCAGAAATATCCAGACCAGAATCATCCCAATAAGTTGGTTGCTATATGAATTTCGTATAATTGGAAGTGTAGCTTATTATGGGATCAATCATGGGAAACCCTCAAACGAGCCAACGTAACATCGAGAAAGAGACAGGGATAGGTAGACGGAACATTTCTATGGTAATAATTTCTAGGGTAAAAAAAAAGATTTCATCCATACCATATTCAAATGCACCAGGAATTATATGAAATAAACTTATATTCATATGGAATCGACTACTATCGACGAATTAAATTACGAATCAAGTTTTGTCTATGGGTTCTGGACAATTTTAGTGAGGATGAACATTTTTTCATTCCATTTTATTTTCTGATGAACCTACTTCTCATAACAATGGCTTGGTGAACAGACACAACTTCCAGTATTACAGTAATGTGAATCCTCATTTCATCCGCGTGCTGTATCACCAGAATAGTCGGTCTCTTTAGGACCATACTGTTTTGATAGGAACTTGAATAGTGGAAATTTTTACAATTCTTGAGGGATGATCTGCCTGAGCTTCTGAAGAATTTGCTGCTGAATATCAGATAAAGGATGTGATTACAATCAAATTGAGCACTGACACATTTCAAAATCAGTGTCAGATAGTTTTTAAACTCGCTTCCCGAATAGATGGATTAGTAGGGGAGGATCAAAAATTGAGGTTTATGACCATTCACAATGGAAAATATGGAGAAGAGAAGAAGGGCTGCTATTCGAAGAGTGACGCCTCAAATTTTATTGGAGTTAAACAGTCATCTCGAAATGTTTCACGATCATAGATTTTCAGAAAACTACACTTCTCAATAGAAAAAACTGATTTATTTATGAAATGGTGAAATCATATTATCTGTTCTATTATGTACATACCTATATATATTTCAGCTAAACTATGAGTTTACTGAAGAACCCAAGAAACCACAATTTACCAGCCATTGAAAAACGATATAATTATTTATTCATCAGTATATCTAGAAGAAAGCATGAACACCTCCACAAAGACTGTATCTAAGAGATCGACAGAAGATTCAATCACTACCATCATATCGACGATTGCCGAATTTGATTCGCAAGAGGTAACTAGATGAAACCAGAGCCCTAAATCATGCGTAATGGAAAACCAGACAGTGCATTTTCTACATCATGGTTGTAGGCTGAATTTTGAATGCACTGTTGGACTCAAGTGAAAAATGATGTGGAAGTGGCAGTATGCATGCATAAATGTATTGGCTGATGGAGACGCCATATATTAACACAATATTGGAACTTTGCCTATTCTTGATAACTAATAGTCCCCTTATTAATCAGAAGTTCATAACCGAAATATATCAGTGTGAAAATTTGCTTCAAGTTATCAGACAAGCAAGTGAAAGTAACTGAAAAACTGAACAAAGTCAAACACATGAGTACTCAAATAACGCTCAGGATTAACAATATTGACTTGAACGATAGCGAATTGATTGCAAATGAATTCGGACATTTTTTCACAATTTCATCAATTCATCTAGTATAGAAAAATAATCCAACATTCACTGGTGATGAATGTATTTTCATCCTCCATAAACAATTGAATTCATTCTCGTTTTCACTGCTTTCACGAAGTGAAAAACATTATTCTAGGATTCAGAAATGAAACTTCCATTAGTCTAGATGAGATCTTAATTATTTTCTGGAAATTGCGTGAAGGAAATACCTAACTCCTTATCAAACTACTGTTATGAATAATTCTATTCTATCGGAAAATTTTCCAAATCCAGGGAAATGACATGACATGGAAAATACATAGAGAACTACAGAGATGTCTCTCTTTTAAGTCCCTTCTCGAAAGATATAGATAAAGCAGTATACATTCCACCTCAACAAATATAACCTAATTACTCCCCACCAACATGCATTTCGAGAAAGCTATCCAACTGAAACTGCATCAAACTGACTATTCCAATTCAGGTATGATAAGCTACATGCCGGTGAACTAGTAATTGGTGTTTTCATTGAAATGTCGTACGTGTTTGATACGTTAGACCCTGCTTATGTATATGAGAAACTTGATTTTCCTGGTACAAGATGGCCTGTAGATAAATGGATCTCATCTTATACAGAAAACAGTTAGAATTTCGAATAGTTTGAAGTAAGTTACTCTAATTGTTTTGTCTCTCTTGGAACTCCTCGGGGAAACGTACTTGGCCCTTTGTTTTTCTTTTGTATATCGGAGGGAAGACCATCCATATAGGTACACATTGTAAACTGACGATAACATGGTCATCTCATTGGTTAAGTCAATTGAAGAACTCAAAATCATAGTAAATTTGGTATTAGAGCAATTATCTGCATGATGTAAAAAATCATTTATTGATCCACTTCAGTAAAACATTATGCATACAATTAATTCACTAGGCTCCATCTGAGGAACGAAATAACAGATTGTAATTGGGCCCTCCGCATCTCTAGAGTATCTTCATTCTAGGCTTCCCTCTATCACTTAAAACGACAGTATCAGGCTTAAGTTCCAAATATTAGAATTGAGGCGATTTCAAATCGCACAGGTTTAAGGAAAAAAACCTTTTGCAAGAACAGATCTAAAATTTTGCAACCTTGTACTCAGGGTACTACTATTATGCTCCATTTTTTACAATTTATGTCAATTTCAATTCGCACAGATCTGAAAATGTTTCATAAACTTATAACTTCTGAGAATGATACATGAGTTTTAGGCACTCAACTGGACAACAATATGAGCTCAAATGATCAAATCTATCATATATGCTTTCTATTGAATGAATGTTATTTTGCTATTCTGTCTCTAAAAAAATTCAAGGAGTGAATTTCCCTAAATGCCACTATTTTGCGGCTGTTCATTCAATATTATCATATGGCAGTAAATCGTGGGACCTGACTACACAGGTAGATCGTGTTTTTAACATACAGAAAAATCAATTAGAAAATTTTCAACCTTGAGTACGGAACATTTTGTACAGGAATCTTCAAATTTGAAAAAATGCTTACCCTGTCTTAAAATTATTGTTATATAAACGATAAAACCTGAGCAAAATTCTACACATTGATAAATATATTCCTATCTAGCAAGACACGAAACTAAAATCTATATGAGATGACACAACCATAGTTATTTCATGAAATCTCTCATGGGTGCTGGCATACGGATATTCAACATACTACCTTCTGATTTAATATTTGCGCATCCACCAAAGCATTTGAACACAAGATAAAATCCTACCTAATAGAAAATTGCTTCTATAATTTTGACGAATTTATAACTTTCTGTGAACGTAGACAAAAGCTTATATTGCTACCAATTTTTCACATTTTCCCACCTATACCTTTTTGGTTTCGTGTCTTTTAATGACTTTTACATATGTTTTGACGACACTTATCAACTTACCTATGTAATAACTAATAGTGGAATAAATGAAATGAAGCAGTTCATTATGAAATTTTCATTGTGCAGTTTACAAAATCTCAACAACTTCAAAACGTGTTTCGCTATACAATAGCTTTCTCAAGCGTGTTTATACTGCAGTACACTGAGAGCCATTGTATAGCGAAACACGTGTTGCGCCTATTTCGATTTTGTTGAAGCAGCTTACACACTGACCTAATCATGCTATCAGTTGCATGAGATGGATATTTTCACATTGTTCTTCAATCGAGTCGACTATAATCGAGTCGAAATTGAGTCGTCAGAAGACAGGGATGTTATCATTTCTTGATATTCTCGTATGTGAAAGGAAAGACGTTTCTAGGTGCAGCCGTATTTTGTAGATCGTTTTGAACTGAAAATTGTTGTAGCTGCAAGAGAACTTCATGACCCGGTTGAACTCAAATCTATGTATAGAATGAGTCCAACAACTTTCAACTCAACTCTCGTTAATTTGATACGTATTCGATAACAAAAGTTTTTCTTTTGCAAAAATTATATTTGACAGTAATTATCAAATTATTTTTGTTTGAACAGTTATAAGTAGTTATAGCTTGGATAATATTTCACTCACTAATTTATCTGAAGGAGTCTGATACACTCGGAACCATCTCAAATGTACAAAAACTCAAATAATAGCCAAGAACAAAAATATTCAACGGTTTCATTGAATCTGAATTTTGACGCCAGGCAGCAACGTCCCAGACTGATTGGAAAAATACTCTAGAAAAGAATTGATCAATATTTGTTTTCACTATCGTATGAGATCTCTAACTGGACTATATCATGATATTATCATTATGGTCATTTGTGTACTGCTCTCCACTACTCCACAACGGTTTTGACATTTCATCGATGAGTTTTTCCATTATTCTCAATTATTCACATGAAAAACGTACATTATGGAAACGTTAATGATTCCACTGGTACTTTGATGTGGCGAAACGAGTGATTGAGCTTAAAGTATCATGTGGTTATCTGAGTTCATTTCGATATCGACCATAATTTCTATTAAAAAACACCAACTTCATCCTGTATATATGGAATAAATGTCAATAACTATTTGCTGAATAATTCTCGCGTGACTGATATAGCTTTGAGAGTTGCAGGCTAATTTTCTTTCATATTTTCATTTGTTCCTCTATTTATATAGATTTGAATGATATGTATGTTTTCGAATTCACTATTTGATATACAGTGTGTAACAAAAAAAACTCAACAGAGCCGTTTCTGAATATGAAAAGTAAGATTTTTAAAAAAAGCTCGGACACGCTGATTTCTAATTGAAGGAAGACACCTTTCAGACCAATCAGATTTTTTGTAGTACGCACCCACTCGGAGGGGTGCGTTCGACGACCCTTATTTAGATAGGAAAAGTAGGTCGAGTGGAACCTTGTTTTAAAGGTCTTTCAAATACCTTCATAACTCTGTTGAAAGAAAATTTTTATAACGATTAGTTTACGAAATAATTTTAAGTTAAAATTGCCATGTTAATAATACATTAGACAAACCACTAGGTAACTTGTATGCCTAAATAAAAAACTTTTCGAGCAGTTCTTCTTATCAGTTTTTTGTTAAAGAATAAAATCCCTTTCTGGAAATCAATACCCACTCCTCTTTTTCCAGTGTTCATTAGTACATCGTTCGATTGTTTTGTTTAAACGGGTCGTGTATTGTTACTTGTTCAAAAAT
>WOGR01011189.1:0-10649 GCA_015342045.1 Leptinotarsa lineolata | reverse complement strand
CAACTTGTTTGAATGATACCCATGCTTCTTTCTCATGTATGGTCATTGTGGTTTCAAGGTTTACGTCGAACATCATTTTTCGAATGTCGGGTCCTACAGTTTAGCCCCTGAAAGGTTTGGAAATTTCTGACAGGTACTTGAAACAAAGTCCATCTTCAGGCAATGCCTTTACAAACTGTTTCATGAGGCCTAACTTTATATGTAGAAGTGGTAAGAGAATGTTTGTAGGATCTACCAGGTTTTTGCGGAGAATGTTCTTTTCGCCGGGTTTTAAAGACTCCCTCAAGGCCAGTTCTTTCTGCACAAATGTTGATCCCTTGCTCTACCGTCCCATTCACACAAAAAACATGGAAATTCGGTAAAGCCGCTCTGACCAAGAAGCATGCATGTTACTTTCAAGTCACCACATATCACCCAACTATGAGCCGAAAAGCCTATTTTATTCAACACTATTTCTAGGTTTTCATAGGTCTCTTTCATATGTACCGAATGGCCAACAGGTATAGATACATAAGTGTTATTATTGTGTAATAAAACAGCTTTCAAACTAGTTTTGGAAGAATCAATAAACAGCCTCCAGTATTCTTTTTTGTATTCAATACCAAAGTCTTTGATCAGACCTGGAATGTCTGAGCAGTACACTAAATCGCCTTCTTGTTCAAAAAATGTCGAAAATTGCTGCTCTCTGTTCCTATACACATATATGCTAGTTCCAACTGCCAACAGGTTCTTTTCTTTTAGTCTAGAACCAAGCAATTCAGCTTTTTCTTTTGTTAACCCAAGATCCCCAACTAAGTCGTTAAGCTCAATCTGAGTAAACAGTTTAGGCTCTATATTTGCTGTAGTACATTGGAACTCTTCATCATTTTGCTCATCTATATCTGACAGTACATCAGAAAAAATTTCAGTTTGAACAGAATTCAAATCATCTGGAGGTTCTGTGACCGGCAAATCTACATAGTGTCCTACTGGTCGGAAATTAGGTTAGGGTAACGTATTACCTTCTTGTTTTTCGAGTTATGGCCAGTAATATCAATACTACGAAAGTAGCAATCATCAGTGTGGTTTCTAGGTTCCCTTCATACCATAGGAACAGCGTACTTTTTGACCATTTTCTAAGATCTTCAACACAAACATAGCTCTTGCGGGACCCATGATTTATCCTAATCACCAAGTTTAATTCCAAAATTTGAGAAATAAACCTTTTTCACGAAGTCTGTAATGTTTTTTGATGTTTTTTAATAACAAACTCACCACAAATATAACAAAACCTGTCAGCAGAGTTCTTACAACCGCGATTAGACATTTTAATGAGCACATGTACTGGAAACCATAAAGTAAGGTTAGGTTGACAGGAAACAAAACATCAGCTGTGAACAGAACAATATAATTTCTTTTTTTCTGGACAGTAAATGTGTTTCAGCAGTGCTGCCAACCCTTCTACATCCAGCACAAATTATTTTACAATTTTACTTGTGGTACTTATATAAAAACTGTTAAATTCTGTAATAAATCAAAAAATTTAATATATTGATGTGCAAATGTGAAAAAATGGTAGGTGATATGGCTTAATAAGTGTCATATTTGGATTAAGCACCTTACAAAACAGAATAATAAGGTGATTTAAGTAAAAAGTTTTTTCATAGCTGGCCTGTGTTATTATTATTAATATCAATTATCACACAAAAATAACCTCTTTCTATCACAATTTGTGCACTGAACATTCAGAATTAAAACAAATATACACAGGAAACTCTACAGAACACAGTACATTAAATATCAAATTTTTGAGGTACAATTGAACTTATGACAAAATTTAGTAACTTCAATAAATTACTTTTTTCTGCCACTATTTTTGCGATTTAATCGATAGTCTTATGCCAGAAAATTGGTTTATTGAATCAAATATTCATGAATGCATTTTGATTCGTAAAAATAGAGTGTAGAAAGTTGTCGACAATATGAACTGATCGGTGAAACTACTCACTTTATTCATGGTGAAATAAAAACAAACTTGTTACTTGATCTGTTATCGTGTTCACACTGGTATTTATACTAATATTTTCCACTGGATAAGATTATTTAAATATAGTTTCGAAAACATAAACAGAATCAACTCAACCTCGTTTTGAGTCAGTAGCAAAATATTTGTTTTTAAACATTAAAACACTTAATCACTGCTTATTATAATACAAAGCACCCCTCGTGTTTGTGTCTGTCTGGACGCGATAAACTCAAAAACTACCGAATGAATTTTTATACGTTATCCACCAATAAATGGGCAGAGTGATTCCAAAGGGAGAGTTACTTTTATGATTTATAAATGTTTTGCGTGGATTGGTTGGAATATAACAATGTTATCAGTAAGATTTTTGGACGGTGAACTACCTGGGTACCTTCCATCGAATAATCTGCATAATTCCTTCGAGATATAACCAAAACAATTCGTTATACAGTGTTATTTCTTCCCATAGGTTTAGAAAAAAGCCCGCGATGGCATATTTCTATCTTTTAACTATAGCTTACCTATAAATATTTTAATATTTTATATAACGGCCACATATGAGATGGTAAATGTTTGTAGTCTTCAGTTCTACCATTTTTTCCAGTTCTATCATCATAAATAAAACACTAGTTCACTACTTGAAGACTATGTTCTATGGAGATAAAGAAAGCCTTTGCATATCAACAGTCTTTATCAAAATTAAAGACAAATATTCTAGGAGAAAGTGATGTCTCTTTGTTTCTGAACATTGTTGCAGTTGACCATTTTCAATGCGGAAATGGAAATCTAAAGCTCATTATTTAAGTACCAGTCATCAAACAGAATATTCTACAACTGCCCGAAAAAATAAAACGAATCCAATATATAAAAATACAAGTTTTATTCCACCTAAGATAAGAACACATCTATTTACAGCATTATCTTACATTCTTATACGTATGGCAAGCTATCGTCATATTTAGTACCTATACCCATCAGGCCCTTTAGCTTGGCCAGTTCCAGGAACTCCGTACTGAGTTCCAGGTGCCCCACCTCTACCACTTTGTCCCCCAAAACCTGGTCCTCTGCCGAAACCTGCTCCTCCCTGACCTCCTACAAATCCTGCACCTCCCTGGCCTCCTCCAAAACCTGGTCCACCAGCACCGCCTGCTGGTCCTCTTCCATAACCTCCTTGAGCCCCCTCATCTGGACCAGGTTTGTACTGGCCATCATCTACGATTCCTCTAGCTTCATCTGCCAGATTCTGGTCGATTGCTCTCTGGATTTCTTCTGGGATTGGAGGAGGGGTTGGCAGATGGGCACCTTGAGGGACGAAACCATTCTGGTCAGCTGTGTAGGTGATTGCGATCTGTTGGCCATCTGGAGCAGTGTAGCTGAAGGAGCCTAGAACAGGAGTAAAGAGTTAGGATAATAACTGCCGGTTGAGCAAATATGACTACATTTGCCAGTGTGGATTTCTTCAACATAGAAAGGACGGGAAAACTATCTACAAGTGGCCATATTTCAGTCACAAACAGAATTTGGCACTTTCAACTAATTGAAATTAGAATCAAATACATAACTGTAGAAAAACGTAGGGTTTTTAATTAAACTCTCTATTTATAAAGTTTTACACGTGCCTTACCAAAAATATCATGAATGTATAGAATATTGTTCCCAAAATTTTGGTAGTAAATGCTTGATTTGAAAATAAAGCAAAGACAGTTTTATGTCAGGCAGCCTAGCAATCTGAATTCAATGATTGAATTGAACGAAGTAAAACCAGACTAGTGATAGGTTTCAAAAATATTGGGAAAAAACTTGGAGATGCCTCTAGAATCAAAATTGACTAATTTGAGAATATGGTAGTCGAAGCACTAAATTCATGAAGTATTTTCAATATAACCGTGAAGCTAAAAAAGTTTAACATTGAATCAAATGGTTTCTATCAGTTAGATTAAAAATAGAGGCATTACAATCAAATGAAGGAATTAGCTGAATAGACATCACTAGAGCAAACCATATGAATGCTTCCAGAACGAAATAAAGCATATTGTGGTGGAAGATGAAACAGAGAGAGAAAATAGTGTACTAGTAAGGGAAGCTCACAGATATTGAGAAGTTAAAATGACGAATACACTTATAAAGCTGCCATTATATCAAGCCTCCTACTTGTTTTGCATTCTCATCTAGAAACACACTGTATATGGCCTTAGGATTCCATCTTGATTGAAGACGAATAAAGCAAATGACCGATTCTAACTATGTCTTTGTTGGGTCGGAACTGTTTCCAAATATGAATTACGATTACTGAGAACAATAGATCGCTACGACCTTGGCTATCATTCCTGGAATTATAGATCACTTTGTGCGTGGAATTGAAAGAATTAACGGGTGTGTTCGAATTAGAGATCTGGTATCGCATGAACACTAAAAAGTTAGTATACAATATGCAAGATATTGGAAAAATAATGGATGATACAGAAGAGTAAAAT
The DNA here is from genome assembly GCA_015342045.1 of Leptinotarsa lineolata. Lineage (NCBI taxonomy): Eukaryota > Metazoa > Arthropoda > Insecta > Coleoptera > Chrysomelidae > Leptinotarsa > Leptinotarsa lineolata. Next base: position 6,170 of record WOGR01011189.1, on the reverse strand, counting down.
AGTAAAGTTGTAGTTGAAATTGATTTGAAAATTCATGTCAATGATATTTTTTCTGAAGAATACTCCTCAAATGTTGAATGCAAACATAATTACTATTGTACGTTCTGAAATCGATACTTTTTGATAGTATTACAACAGTTTTTGACCTTTTAAAGTAATGGATACCTATGACGAAGAAATGGAAACCTTGACGGTGATTTCGAAAATCCCACAAACACAAAATCACTTGTTTTTATTGAACACACGAAAAATGAACTGGTTCTCAAGTGTAGATGAGAGAATTAGGTGAAAATACCGTTTGCTATGAAAAAAGTGAATCTGTGGGTTTGAAAAAAAAACAAAGATTGAGAATTTCTTTTACGTTTGATACGTGATATCTATATTAGAAATTGATTGAGAATATTCTCTATTTCCAATAGATGATATCTGCATTTGAAAACCTTAACCAAGCTGAGGTCCATTCTGATACTGGATACAATCTACAACTATATTGATAATTAAAAATGATGACCAAGTCATTGATCTTTCTACAACCTTTAATGTTGGATTTTGTTCATTATAGTCATATTCAATCGTCTCATACTTCTTACAATATAAAGAGATGGAAGATTTGTAAATATTTGATTAGATATGGTTATCACGACACCACTGAAAAATTGAATCAATGTCACTTTGTGAATGCAAACAGTCGGATTTACTGTCTACTGTGTTAAAAATCTTGAGATAGTCAGCACAAAGTACCTTTGGAGGTATAATAAATCGGGAAATGTCGTCAATAAACAATACAAACAGCAGTGGGCCGAGATTGGAACCTTGTAGCATCCCCAATGTGGCTTAATAGTTTATCAATTTTTGGCCATCAATTTCAACATACTGGTACTTGTCGAATAAGTAAGATATAAGAAGCTAGATTAAAGAGAGTAAGCTTAGGAATTGAAATTTTCAAATTAATCTGACCAAATTCCTTCTGTAAGTCAAATAAATGACATCGGCTATTGTTTTTTCTCCATGTAAATTAACAATTCAATACAGCAGCAAGGTTTCTAAATTAGTTTGAAAACATTAGTATTTAATATGTAAATTGTCCTGGGAATGACTCCAAAATGAAATACTAGTTCACCATTGTCAGTATAGATTCGAATTCTTATAAGAAATGGCAGCTAAATAACAAAAAATGATTTTTGATTCAAGCGAAACTATTATTCAATCTTTTGTTGTTGTTACTAGATGTAGCTTCAATTTTTTTATGAAATATCAAATAGACAATCCAAAATATTTCTGAAGATTTTACTTGCGAAAAATTCTCATATTTAGTAGTCTCTGATTTATACCTGTGAAGTTTTGTTTCAACAATAATTCCATCTCAGTAACTCAGTGACTCATGCATAGTTTATCTCTCTCTATCTCTAGCATGAGCGTAGATTTTTTACAATCCAAACCATTTCAAACAACAACTTTGGAACTTAACTCTTGAATAAAAAACCGCTAAAATCTTTCTCCTCTTAAGCTATTGTTACTTTTTTGAACAACGTAAAAACTTCTTAAGTCACTATTTCAAAAAAAGTGAATGAAGGATATCACCATTATTATCATTCTCACCTTGTGCTTGTGTACCGTCTCCTCGACCATCACCCTGTTCTTGTGCGTTTATACCATTTCCGGTTTCGTACAACCAGCTATAAGTCCCATCTCCATTGTTGTTGTTTTCATACCGGATGATTGGAATTTCAGAACCCGCTCCGGGTCTTCCGGCCCCTCCGGGACCGAAACCTCCTGCGCCGCCACTGTATCCTCCTGCGCCGCCACTGTATCCTCCTGCGCCGCCACTGTAACCCCCGGCACCTCCGCCTTAAATGAGAATTAAGCAAAATTGCGGTGAGAAACGCTCTGGGCATTTGCAATTGGATTTTCAGTACTTTCACTAGTGAATCTATCAGAATACCGATATTATTCGTTGATTTATGTAAGAAATGAGTTGGAGTAGTGTATGAAGTGACGGATTTGAATAACTGAATGAACTACGTGGGAAAAATCTTCCTGTTGTTTTTTTATTGAACTTGGTCGGAGAAAATTTATTTCCAACTAATACGGGACCTGATTACTGAAAAGGATCAAAAACTGGTGTTCCAAAAATAATAAAGTACTGAAGAATGTGAACTTTGACGGCCAAAAATAACTGTGCCAAAGCTTTTTCCGGGTTTTTTGGCCGTGGTATACAGGTTTTTGTGCCTGACGTTTTCTTCATCACTGCAGTAGATGTTTTTTCATAATGTATGCCGCAGTAGTAGACGAAACGTCAGGCATAAAAACTTGCAAACCCCGGTTGAACGGGGTTTCAATCTTCGAAGGATTAATGACGCATTGGAGTTAGCCAATCTTAGAATATTCAGCCAGAAGTCTTTAAAACTTCTTGCCATCCAGGTTCTGGTCCGATAGAGCTGTTTGCAACACCCTCCTTTGCAAGGAAGTCAGCAGCTTCATTACCTTCCAGGCCAGTATAGCCAGGAATCCAGACCAGAGACAATTTGTTAAGTCTTCCTATTTAGGAGAGTCGTTTTTGGCAATTTGCCAATTCACTCGTCTGGTACTGATAACTAACAAACTCCGATTCTTCAAGTTGTGGCTTTTCGAACGTAAAGCCTTACAATGAAGTGTTACTTTGTTTCCCAATTCCATCACATTACTCACTCCCATGTTTTTCCCCCATCTCCATATTCAACCCCCTTCTCACCTTGGTAACCTCCAGCACCTCCGGCACCTCCTGCACCGCCTCCACTTGGGAATCTACCACCTCCACCACTTGGAAATCCACCCCCAGCGCCACCTTGGTATCCGCCGCCTCCGCTAGGGCCTCCCGCTCCGGGGTAGGTGCCTCCAGCGCCGCCTCCACCGCCACCCCTGGCTGGAGGGAGGTAGTCCAGGCGGCCACAAGCCGCAAAGCCGAAGAGAGCGAGTACAATGATCGACTGAAAAAAACAGTTGGTTATGATATAATTGAATGAGTAGTAATGGCCTCTACGTTTTCCATATCTGAGCCTTCTTGCTTCTGAAGTGCGTTATTGTTTTGTTTCAAACAAAAATCAGAAGCCACAACTACAACATCAAAACATCTTCAACAACAACCTAATTCTTTCATACCAGGCGTTCATCCTCTTTCTGAGGAGATAAGATGAATTGATGCTATTACAACTATGGTACGGGACCAAATTAAAAAATCGGTCAGTGAAAATCATAAAAGTTACTAGGAAAGTACAGCTAGAAAAATCTTCATATGGGTTCTATCACAAAAAAGAACTTTTTATTTAGTTTTTTTTTTTATTTTGTTCAGAGCAATGTGACATCCAATTAAGCATCTCACAAACTGATATGTAAATAAGACCCTGAGGCTACAAGTTCCGAAGACTTTGAAGACTTAAAAACAACTGGTAAATGACGAACATTGGTCAAAAATTGTATATGAAAAAACATGTTCTGGTGGAACTTTCCCACTATTAGAACACAGAAATGTGAAGAAAAATGGCATGGAAAACTAAAATAATCTAGTGAGCTGAGCGTTTCACAACAACTAGTGAATGAAGAACATAGGTCAAATATTGTGTACGATAAAACATGTTCTAGTGAGACTTCCATACTATCACAACACCAAAATCTGAACACAAATATGGTTAAAAAATATAATCTGAATGAACTGAACATTTTATAACAACTGAGAATGGAGAACATAGGTCAAAAACTGTTCTCGTGAAACTCTGACACTACAAGAACAAAAAAGTCTGAACATAAAAATGGCATAAAAACTGAGATAATCTGAATAAGCTGAATAATTAATAACAAGTAGTGAATGAAGAACATAGGTCAAATATTGTGTATGATGAAACATGTTCTGGTGGGACTTCCATACTATTGTAACACAAGAATTTGAACACAAATGTGGCATAAAAATATAATCTGAGTGAACTGAACATTTTATAACAACTGGAAATGAAGAACATAGGTCAAAAATTGTGTATGATAAAACATGTTCTCGTAAGATTCTGACACTATAAGAACACCTGAGTCTGAATATAAAAATGGCATGAAATTTGAGATAATCTGAATAAGCTGAATAATTTATAACGAGTAGTGAATGAAGAACATAGGTCAAATATTGTGTATGATGAAACTTGTTCTGGTGAGACTTCCATACTATTATAACACCAGAATTTGAACAAAAATATGGCCATAAAAATATAATCTAAGCGAACTGAACATTTCATAACAACTGGGATTGAAGTACAAAGGTCAAAAATTGTGTATGATAAACATGTTCTCGTGAGACTCTGACACTATAAAAACACCGAAGTCTGAACATGAAAATCTCATAAAAATTGAGATAATGTGAATAAGCTGTACGTTTTAAAACAACTAGTGAATGAAGAACATAGTTCAAATATTGTGTATGATAGAACATGTTCTGGTGAGACTTTCATACTTTCAAAACACCAGAATTTGAACATAAATATGGCATAAAAATATATTCTAAGTGAACTGAACATTTTATAGCAACTGGGATTGAAGTACAAAGGTCAAATATTGTGTATGATAAAACGTGTTCTGGTTAAACTCTCACACTATAAGAACACCAAAGTCCAAAAACAAAAATGTCATAAAATCTCAACGATTTATGACAGATAGTGAATCAAAAACATAGGTCGAATATTGTGTATGAAGAAACTTGTTCCGGTGAGACATATGATGAAATTTTAATGATCAAGTCGAAAGAAATCAAAAAAATAAAAGAATCTGCTACTATATCAAGTACGAATAAACATGAGTATCTCCCTTAAGGAAAATTGAAATGCTGGAGTGTTACATTGAGTAAAATTCAATGTAATGTGGAGTGAATCTGAAGAAAGCCATCGAATTATTATTTTCAAATAATATTTTGTCATACCTTCTAAGTTTTCATAGTGAAATAGAGGTAGTTTTGAAGGTTTTTTTGAAGAGGGTGTTTTTTCATTCCAAATTAATAATTTTCGTTTCAGAATACGTAACCAAATTCCACATTTTGCATGAACTGTATTCACATCCAGTTTTGATAAGTCACTCTTTCTATTTCAATACCTTGTATGGATTTCTGGAAAGCAAAAATCCATGAAATTTCCATCTTTGTGAGTTGATACGAAAGTCAATCAAAAATTATTTGTAAATTACTTTTATGTACTGAAACTATCCTAAAATTATCTGACATTCCCCCACAGGACAAGAATCGTGAATATTTTTCTTAAATTCGTTTGGTAGCAGGTGAAATAATGACAGACATTTTTAATTCCTTTGTTAACCGTATAGACATTATTAGTTCTTTGGAAAGTCTGTTGTAAAACCAAGAAATCAAATGTAAGGTTTGTTCTGTCAACAAAATTGCACTCGATGAAGTTTGAACATAAAGCAACTATTTGTTTGTGATGACTATCACGCATAGATGAAAAATGATGAATGATTTCGAGGGAAAAAATATAAAATATTCCAAATTTTCGTGTTAATCATGAAAATGTTTCAGAACCTCTCAAAAAAACCCCCTTAGAACAACAACCCCGCCACAAACACTGTTAAAAAAATTAAAAAATATCGACCGACTTTTTGAGCCACCCTGTACACCACTGTCACTTCACTGTACCAAAAAAGTATAGTAAAAAAAGTTCTTACTCGTTTCATGCTGAAGTAAGATGCACTTGGAGTGTGAAGTACTGATGCGGAGGATCGCTTTTATAAGTTGAATTCCTTCTGGCGGGGGACTGAAGATGAGCTCTCAAATCTGTTGCACTTATTGCAGAAATTGTAGATTGCTTGCCCGAGGCCGTGTCGGCAAGCTGTACTAATTACTCCACATATTGTCTGTGCGAGAGATCGATATTACAAGGCGGCCAAGACAGAAACACTTGATTCTCGAGGAAGTGAAGCGAAATTTTGCAACTCTTCCATTTTTTCGCGAAAGACATTCAGACAGACTTTATGTTGTTGACGAAGTTTTAGATTCTGCAGCTCTAATTTTCTTTTGAAGATCAATACATGAGATAATAATAATAATAATAATAATAACAATAATAATAATAATACAGGGTGGGTCACTCTCAGAAGGGGTGTATTTCAGGGCGATTCCCTCAGTCCCCTTCTCTTCTGCATCTCACTAT
>WOGR01011188.1:0-10650 GCA_015342045.1 Leptinotarsa lineolata | reverse complement strand
GTTAACCAATCAGGCCAGAGAAACGAATTCTCTCAAGTTCGCATTTATTTCTCAAAGAGAAATCAATTTGACCACAACAAGATCTTACCTGACAATTTGTCCTGGAAAGGTACTGCCTTAATGTCACCAAGCAATCACTTATCAACTTCAATTCTCCTTTCCTGTCCACTTCCAAAACTCCATATAATAATGATAACCTCACTGCAGCAACAGGTAGCTCTAGAATGGTATTTCACCGTAGATACTGGTTTTCTCACTTCAATGATGGATGAGGTATGCAAGAAATTCTTCTTAAAACAATTATTGCCAAAAATACCTTGAGGAATAGGTGATTTTGTCAATTACAAATCTTTCAACCACTCTAAATTTCATCGATGACTGAAATAAGCCAGCATAAGATAAATTGAAAGTTATAACCTTAAATCGCATGCAGCGTAATTATCACATATCAAGTAAATAAACGGATTTCTATCACTGAATAGCAAAATCCAGGAGAGACAAAAGATATACTCAAATCGATCTCATCAAATTCACTATTGATGAAGATATAAAGATAATAAGTATAAAAGGTCAGTACGTACCAGACAACGTGTCAGACAATTCATTACAAATCGATTGCAGTCGTGTATTTCATCAGAAGGTGGACATTTTGCACATTTACTTCAAGGTCAAAATTGTTTATTACCTACTTTTGGTTTTTATTTTATGTTGTTCATGGATAGTTTACAGGCATGATTTTTTTTCTCTCGAAAACGAAGCTTGATGTGAACAAAACACAAACGACAAAAAGTTGTATTTTATTTTCTCTATCATAATAACTGAAAAACTACAAAAAAATCATTGGCGCCTTTTTTTCAATAATGTTGGCTGTGGTGCCCACTGAGATGCCACTGGACCTAATAATTCCAATCTAGTCAGGGATAAATAAGCATCTCATCACTTCAAATGACTGTAGCAAATTTCAACCAAATCGGTTAAAGAATAGTAATGGTATTTTATAAATACCGTTTTTTTTAACTTCAACGCCCTATATCTCAGAAACAAACATATATTCATGAAAACTTTTTTCCTCGAAATAACCTAAAACGATTCACCGTATCGTAGTCAGGAAACATCCTGTATAGCTGTCAGTTATAAAAAATGTTGAAATTACGTACCTCTACCTTTTGAACCACAAATAATCGAATTATTCTGTTCTCATGTAGCCACTTACATGAGTACTATTCTACATGTAGTCGCTACATGTAGAATAGTTCAGAAGGAATAGCAATAGGAATAGGACAAAAAGTCCAAAGACTTGCGTGAAATCCTCCCAATATTATCAGAAGTTGAAAAAACAATGAAATAACAGTTGAGGAAATATCTTGAGATATACGTATTGATGCAGTCTGTATTCCGATAATCCAAATTGCGGTTTTATATGCGCTACAGAGCACTGGAAATCACAATTTGGCGTCTTCCCTTCAAGACTGAAACTATCCCTAGTGAAACTTATTTATAAAAAGGGGGATTCTGAACTTATGGAAAACCATCGACCTATAAGTTTTGCATAATTATTTGAGCTAGCTATGTGTAATAACATTTCGAATTTTCTATATAAATGTGATATAATTTGATTTCAACTTGATAGCCATCGGTTGACAGCTGTTTCAGCCTATTGAGCATCTTCAGTACCGAGCAGGCAGTACTCGATGTGAAACAAAATGTGGAGACCCAGATGAGTACTTGATAAAAATAACTACGTAAACGCAAGTGAGACATTACTGTAATCACCTATTGGTATGCCTCCCAAGTTATCTTGCCAAGTTTTTATGTTGGCGTTCGTGGTTTGACCAATCTTCAAAACCGATAACTACGTGAGCAAAAATTTGGGAAGTTCTCCTGGAATGTCATCAAAAAACTTCAACATGTTTTCAGAAATGCTATAAAATCAAGAATGGTTGATGCAGTCATGCTGCTGGAAAATAATTCCATAAAAATTCAAAGATGAGTAGATGAGTACTATTCTGATCATTCCCAATTTGATTTCAACTCAAGAGCCACCGGTAGACAGCTGTCTTAGCCTATTGGGCATCGTCAGTACCGACCAGGCGGTCCTCGATTGAAGACAAAATGTGAACAACTAAGAAAGTTACTTAATAAAAATAACTGCGTGTACACAAGCGAGACATAAGTGAAATCACCTAATGGTGTGACACGCAAATTGATTTGCCAAATTTTTATGTCGACTTTAGTTGGTCGAACCACCAACGCCGAGATTCAACGATTTTAAAACAGCAATTCAGATGAACTTGGATAAAGTCTACTCTGCAGCCTGCAGGGTAGACTCAACATCAACATCGAAGAGATCAATAGGTAAATCCGTAAACCTATTTTCATTAAACCCTAGGCTGGACTATTTTTTTGCACACAAAGTTGATTAAAAATTTACTTAACGGGCTATTTTCAACGCAGTCCTTGACTCAACCATTTATATCAAAATTTATATCGTTTTCTATGGTAAAAATGGCTAAATTTCTTAATCTTCAGATGTACTTAGTGCGGTTGTCGCCACTTCCGCTGCATTTGATTCCACCTCGTTCGCCGCCTCTTTTGTGAACGTTAACTTATCCTTCAGCTTGACAAGTACGTAACATGGCGCGCGCGATTTCGAACATCTAAGTATTTTTTACATTTTTCAAATTATTGAATTGGCGCTTTCTGCCGCCCCCTTCCGTATGCCGCCGTGGGCCATGGCCCCCTCTGCCCCCCGACACTGACACTTACCTTAGTGCCATTTCAGCGCCAATCTAAATTTTTTTCTTTCCTTTATATGAAAGTAGTTGTTTTGTAGAGGCTCCATCTTTCAGGTTGTGTCTGAAAGTTAGTTCTTTGCATGATCTACACATCTTTGTGAAGAAATAATTTTAAAATCAAACGATAGAGGAATAGAAAGCCAAAACCTTTCTTCTCCAAAAATGTTTTGTTCATATGTTTATAAAAATACATTATGAATGTCAATTTTCTATTTCGCAATTTCATATTTGGTTTTGACCACTTCATACAAACAAACTGATGTAGAAATATTATTGTTTATTGGTATGATTTTGGGTTATTGAATCATCATTAGGAAACACTTAGATTTTCGACGTAATCAATATCCTCTTCAATATAATAAGTGGATAGCGAATAAACATCATCGGACACAGATGACATATACATCCTGTCCTGGGAAACTTAATCACGAAATACCTAGTACGTTTAACCAGGCGAAAGATCAAGGATCCTTTATCCTCTGTCTAACATCAATACATGTAACTTTGACTCCTGTGACGAAGAGAATTTCACCTGAATTTGAACTGTGGAGTGGTTGTTCGGGATATAATGTATTTTGTCTTGTCAATGGTTCGAGGTGGTCATAGAATTATGCAGGAACTTCCTTTCCGATGGCGACAGAAAACGGTTGTTACGATAATAAACGCCCTCAAAGATGACACGTAGATGTCGTGGACGGAGTGTAGTCCAAAAAGTTCGAGTTTGAAATTGGATGTAATCTGAGATGAAGTAACGTGTGAATGAATAATTAAGCGGAAGGTGAGAAGACTGGCAGCCCCCTATGCCAGTAACTAGGCTGGTTGTCGACGGATGCGAAAAGGTCGTCACATCTATAAAAAATATGAACATATGTATTTGTGTTATTTCTATCCGAGGGCCTCAGGAGAAGGAGGCAGTGAAAAATGATGTATTTTTCAAAAGAGAAGGAGAATAGAAAAAACTGCAGCTTTCCTTCGAGCGAGACAGCAGCGCCCCCGGACGAAGCTTTTATTCACTATGGACAGGAGGAGCCTGGTCAAATGCGCTCGAATAAGAAACATCAGCCAACAAAATCAGTGAAAGAGATAATAATACAGCAGATAGGAGTACGGTTTTCCGAAAATAATTGTCAGGGGTGGAATTCACTGAATGGGATATCTGATGGGATCCTATTTATCATTATCTTACATTGAATAATTTTCCATTCAACTATCTTGAATAGAGCTGAATGAAACTTCAAATGTCCTTTCTATCATTATCAACTATGTCTTTTGAATGACATAATACACGATTATCTATGGATGGTGATGTATACAGTGTGTAAAAATCAAATGGAATGAATTCATTATTTCGGTTACTGTACATATTAACAAAAATCCCGGAACACGTCGAATGTTAATTATAATTTGACATTCTTCAACGTGAAAATGCCACCCATACCTTCAATCGCCTTCAGATGACAGGTACAACCCCAAATTTTTTGGATAGGAAGTATAGGTTTGTGATATATTGCTCAAAGGAATCTTCATTTCCTATTCAAAAATGTTATCGCTTTGAGATCATTGCAACAAGTGAGATGAAATGAATTGAAATCATGTGGTTACAGAAATTCGATAAAATACACTCAAAAACTAAAATGTTATGCAAAACGTGATGAAATGAAGAATACAAAAAAGAACTATGGATGTTAACGAAGCAGATGTTCGAAATATTCACCGCGAACGTCTTGACAACATCCCAATCTCAAATAGAACTGTCTTCACACATTATTTAACATATCAAGCGTGACCGACCTAATATCAAGCGTTATTCGTTTTTTTTAATCATTCAAACCTTAAGGTTCAGTTTTGTACACATCACTTCTTACATATCCCTATAAAAAGAAATCTAATGATAGAAGATCAGGTGATCGTGCTGGCCATTCAATCGATCCTCGCCTCCCTATCCACCGATTGAGAAATGTTGTATCGAGGTATTGCAGGACATCAACTGGGTAATATGGTGGCGCTCCATCCTGCTGAAACCATATCGTATTCACTAGAACTTGAGAGTTTTCTGGATCAGGATATAAATTTGCTAAACTTAGAATATCATAATTTTGGAGTAGTGCCAATTAGTTATCGTCATTCAAGTTGCTCTCAATGAAAGAGGAACCAATGATATGGTTTCCCATAATCCCTGCCCAAACATTAACCTTTTGAGGGTAATGCGTGTGTTCTTTCCTCATCCAGTGACTATTTTTCGTTGACCAGTAGCGGCAATTTTGCCGATTAGCATGATCGTTAAGGAACAAAGTACACTCATCAGAAAACATAATATCTTTCAATTGGATGATATCCAGCATGTCCATCATTTGCTCACAAAAATAAGCTTTTATCAAAATCGTTCTCCATGAGCTCCTGAGTAGGTATCATTTCATAGGGTTGCATTTTATTTCCTTTTGGTATGTTTACTATCGATGTATGGCTAACATTGAATGTAGTGGATGCTTGCCTACTCGATGTATGTGGATTTTCCTCAAACTCAAGCATCACATCTAATTTCAGTTCATCACTCAATGCATTGGCAGTTGCTTTTTTATCTGCCCCATATGACCAAACTCGTGAAACTGCTTCTCTATTTTGCTTATTGTTTCTCGAGATATGGGCGGTAAATTAGGAAATTTCTCATAAAATAGGCGAGCTACTTCCTGTTGTGTTCGGGTTTCATCAACATAAACAATCATTTGTAAAACCGTTATTTCATGCATTTCCGTTAATCTAATCATTTGTCAGACTTGAAGTTAACGAACTTTGTACTCCAATTAAAATACTGACCACTAATATTGTAACATACAACTAACGTTGCCAAGAAAATTATTTACAGTGTATCAAAGGATACCATCTAAAAAGAACATTGATATGGTTTTTGCTCACTTTCTTATTATCAATACCTCAACATGAAATAAGTTTCGCGTATATTGCAATAAGTTTTGAGTGTATTTCATCGATATATCACAAGCCTATATCTCCCATTCAAAAAATTGGGAGTTGTACCTGTTATTCGACTAGAGTTGAAGGTAGTGGTAACATTTTTCCGTTGAAGTAAGTCAAATTATAATTCAAACTTGATGTGTTTCGGTACTTTTTCAAAATATGTACAGTAACAGAAATAATGAATGTATTCCATTCGGCTTTTACACACTGTATATGCTCATAGCGAAAATCATTGAAGAGTAATGGTTATAGAAATGAATGATTTTCGTTTCAAAATCCACCTTTCTTTGCTGTTTAGAATATAAAAATGTGCCTGAAACAAATAATAACCGCTATTTCTGTTCGTTTTTTCATTCGATCAATCACCCAACATAAAAGGTAGAACTGAAATCTCTGTTGTAGAATGAGTCAAGAACAAACACTTTTCCCAATCATCAGAAATACAATACTCTTCTCGACGCGCGTTTCACCAACCAAGTTGGCATATTCAGGAGATGAAGAAGACTCTTCTGGTGATAAAAATCTATTTGATAAAAGAGCTTGGAATTCAATAAATAATATTTAAAAAGTAATACAAATTATAAATCCCAAAAAAAATCAATTGGCGCTCCAGGGCGACGCAGCTACCGCAATTGCACGCCCTAACTTTCTAGTTCTGACACATTTTTCTTGGAGAAAGCTGATGCATGATTCTGGATATCGGATTTCTGATATTTTGAAATAGGTCGTTTAAATATAATAGAGGAAGAATTGGATATGAATTGGATGATTTGGGAATAACAACGCATATGGTGCATACACTAACCGAAAATATCTCAGCTTGCAACTCACCTCTGACATATATGGAAAATGTCAACTGTGTTAACGAATTTCAACTCGCTGATACCAACCTCAGTGAAATCAAAGAGATCCTGAGAGACATTTAAAACAAAAACTGTCCAGAAATAGATGATAATTCAGTTAATATAATACTCAATCTTCCGGTTGTAGCATTGAGTACTCTGGTTGAATTAATCAATATTTTGTTCAAATCTGGAACTTTCCTACACTTTTTGAAAACCTATGTAGTTATCCCTATCCATAAGGGTGACAATGAAGGTGATCCATCCAATTATCGGCCCATATAGCAATTCGGTTTTCAGCTAAACAAAAGGACCAATGATGCTCTATTTTCTTCCATGTCGGAGGTATATAGTAACATCAATGTAGGCGATTGTGCTGCTGCGGTTTTCTGCGACTTTTCCGAAGCCTTCTACTGCGTAAGTCATCATACTCTACTGCATAAACTCGAATGTTATGGAATCAAAAACTCGAGCCTAAAATGGGTAAAATCCTATTTGAACAACCGCACTCAAATAGTGCGCTATAGCACTGACTCAAAAATCTCAGGTATTGAATTGGGAGCACCCCAGGGATCAGTACTCGGTTCCATCCTATTTTTGCTGAATATAAATAACATCAACCAACTGAACGTCTCTGTCGAAGTGACCCTCTTTAAGGATGACACAACTTTCCATGATAATTCACCGCAACACTTCATAGATAAAATTGAAAGAGAATTATGGCAAGCTGCTAGAAAATTCATCAAGATCATTGATTTCATAAGAAGAGCATAATCAGATTGAAGATCAATCACAATCATTTGTAAATGACTCGATACATCTTCAATATCACATGAAATGGGGTTCGCAAAAATCATCACTTTGTTTGAAACTTTGTCAAAATCACCAAATCTGTCGCTAAATTGAGTTTTCATTTGTATTAAAATAAAGTTCATTTTATCACTTTCCCAATTAAAATTAATTCCAGCTTCCTCGACAGTCCTTTCACGATTAGGAAAATGATTTAAATTGTTTTCATCAATATCTTTCCATGAAGAGTTTGTTTTTCATGCCTTCTGAAATGCATTCACGTCTTTATGCATATTAGAGATCAGTTTTTTTCAATTTGAAGCTTGACATTTAGCCTACTCAATTGATGAATTACATATGTTATGTGTTTGTTAAAGAAACTGAAGTATTCAACCAGAGGCACCCAGAGAGAAATGACAGCCACGTGTACATTCTCTAACTAGTAGAAAAATTTCAAGAAACTGTTACTGTCACAAATAAAAAAGGGGTCAACCAAGATTATTGGATGTAGCAACCCAAATTAAAGTACTCGGACAATTTGCAGTGAATCATGCTTTATCAATTCGTCAGGTAGCTACAGCAGCCGGGTTATTTCGCGAATTTGTAAGAAAAATACCTAAATTACCTAAATGGCATCCATATAAAATTCAAATCCTTCAAAAACTTGGTGACGATGATGGGTGCACATTTTATTCAAATGAGCACGCAAATTAATGAAACTGTCGTTACTGGAGTGAAGAAAACCCACGACTACTTAGAGAAGGGTATACGCACTACCCCCAAAAAATTAATGTTTGGGCTAGTATATTGGGAGATGTAATTATTGGTCCGTTATTGATAGAAAGAAATATAACTTACGAAATGTATTCTCACGTGCTAGAAAGACCTATCGAACCTCAAATAGTTCGTGAATTAGAGAATCAGACAACATACACGGCAATTCATCTCTAGAAAAAAATTCATTACATTTTCAACGGTTAATGTCTAAGCAGTTCGACAATGATTAGAAGATAATAATGCTAATCTATGGATTGGAAGAAGAGGTCCAATTGAATGGCCTCCTAGATCCCTGGACCTATCTCCTCTCGATTTCTTTCTCCGGAGCCACCTAAAATTCATTGTTGTCAAGACGCAATTTAACTCAATAGAGAAACTGAAGGAAAAAATAATTCAAGAATGCCAAACTATTTCCTGGGAAAACTTTGCCAAAGTACGTCAAGAGTTTGAAAATAAACTTTATTATTGTCAAACTAATTCAGTGATCCAATAATTTCTCTGAAGAAGGTTAGTTGGGTAACGGGATCAATCTATTCTTAAAGTAACAATTGTTTTCTTGCCGACGTTTCGAATTGGAGTAAATTATTTTTTAGGGCTGGAAAAGTAGTTTATCCGGGTTGATATTACTATTTTAAAAAACGTCAGACATTTAAAAAAACATTGCTTCGAGACAACACCAACACAAAGGGACATGAAAGTAACGAATGTCTTTCGGGTGCGGAATCAACATTGGGATCTCCTGCTAGAATTAGTGGCAACGTATGAGAGTCTTCTTCCAATTCTTCAGAGTCTACACGACCGTAAATGTGTGCTCGCACCGCTTTCTCTCTCTCTTTCTCTCTCTCTCTCTCTCTCTTGCCCCTACAGTAATATACGAAACGAACGTAACTGTCTCTTTCCATCTTCACTAACTCATACCCCCTCAGCTTCCGTCTGCCTCGCCCGGTCACACTTTTCGTAACGCCCTCGTCACGCATTCACCAGCGTACCCCCCAAGTCAAGCGCGCGTGAAGAAGTTTTATTTCAAAAAAGCATAAGCACTCACAGTGATGATGACAGTTATTCAACGAGATTCAACCACCATCTAAAAACACCTCGAAATAATTTGAATGGGCCCCCATCTTCAATGGTATAAGAATTTGCAATAGAATCCTGGAGTCAGTCAAAAAGGAAACTCTTGATTTAAAATTCAGAAATTATCTGAAAACTTTTCTGTTGTCACAAATGTTTTATAGTATTGAAGAATTCTCTACCAGATAGTTCAACTGAATAATATATATTTTGATACACTTAATATACACTATTTTTATATTTGTCAATTTCAAATGAGAAATGTGAATTGACTATACATATGTAATCTATGACGTGATTAATATTACTTCTACTGTATTCTCTGGAACCAATGAATAAAATTATAAAAAATAACTCAAATCTGTAATGAGTTTTTGATCGAATGACCCTGATGAAGATTTGACAGTGACTGTATCAGTGTAATAACGATTCTATTATTCTATTCCGGCAATTGATCAACAATGCATTGATTCGGTTCGATTTCATTCCAATAAAATTTTTCAAGATAATCACATTTACATTCACCGATGAAATACATGCGTTAATTCCAAATTACCATAAGTTTTCAATTTCAGATCTCAGCGAAGTGAAACAGTTAGCTGGGAACAATGAAATGACACCTCTTCAAGTGCATAAACTCAGCTCAAGTTTTATGAGTAT
The DNA here is from genome assembly GCA_015342045.1 of Leptinotarsa lineolata. Classification (NCBI taxonomy): domain Eukaryota; kingdom Metazoa; phylum Arthropoda; class Insecta; order Coleoptera; family Chrysomelidae; genus Leptinotarsa; species Leptinotarsa lineolata. Next base: position 743 of record WOGR01011188.1, on the reverse strand, counting down.
TCTACTTCAGTTCACGATGAGAAGATTCAAATCAAAGTCAGTAATAATGGGCTTCTCTTGAGAATCGCCATGGAAAAAGAAACAGGGCCCTTTTGCTACGACCCATACCCGACGGTTTCCAAACAGAATACCAACTCCTTGAAGAAAGAAAGTATCAAGAAGAAAGATGAAGGAAAAGCATGCTGTTGTTTCGGAAAAAAATCAAGGAAGAGAAGTCGGGCATTTTTGGCTGGATTGGCAACCAACTTAGGTGAGTAACTCATGGTTTTTTTGTTCAAAATAATTTCAATGAAGTATAAACCTGTGTTCAATACTAATTTCTATATCAAAAAGGTAATTATTCGTGATAAAATGTAAATGAACCCTTACAATAAAAGGCAAAATTTCCCTGGAAATCAAGTAGACAATACAGGGCTTTACATGATGAGCGTTAATTAGCCGTTTCTGGCAAACTATTCAACGGATGAACCTGAAAATTCCACAGTATGCATAAATCAATATGATCTACACGCCTAAAATATTTTAGACGAAGCGGCGTTGTCGTTTCTACTATAAAGTAGCGGCTTCTTTGATTTTTCAAATGGAACACCCCGTATATTATGATTCATTATCACTTTGTCAACAAATTCATACACTATTTCCCTATACCTATCTATTACCGTTTAGAAGATATAAATTAATTTCGATATTTTTTTTACCAAACATGAACTTTTATAAATGCTGATAATGTTGAACTCTCTTGC
>WOGR01011187.1:0-10650 GCA_015342045.1 Leptinotarsa lineolata | reverse complement strand
ATATACCACAAATGTCAGTTTGAAAGCAATTGTGTCAAAACGCATTAACATTGAACGTCTCAATTTACGAGAGAAATTGAAATGATAAGGTTATTTGGTGATGGTAGCAGACAAGTTGCTTAAGAATTCAAAAGAATACATCTATAACAAAATCATATTCGACATGGAATGGCAGCCTCCGTGAATAAACTTTTTACCCAAACCAAAAAAGTAAGCAATAATCGTCAAGCTATCGATAACCCACATCGAAATCGAAAGTACCATGATGATGATAATATATTACCTTGAAATCGTGCCAATTCTAAATCAGATACGTGAAAGGTCTGTCTGAGCAATTTCAGTTTTATAGTTGAGAAAGAACCGGAAGGGTAGCCCCTGATAATTTCTCATACATATACAAATATCTCAGCCGATGATATCTCAGCAATATGATCTCAGTTCAGAAATTCTAGCGACAAAAAGATTTCGACAGATTTAATCTCATAGAAAACTCTTTTCTTATTCCGGAGATTCATTTATTTCCCTCATTGATCGACGTATATAGTGAGTTGACTGTTGCTTGTATTTTATAACGTCTACAATATTGGTCTGATTGCTTCGTCCAATTTCTATCATTATCATGTTCCCGAGAAAATTTGTATTTCGTTATCATCGTGAACGTCACGGCTGTCATCAATGAGAGTAGTGGTAAGTATCGTGTTATATATAGGACGTATGACTAAAAATGTATCTTGATTCATTCACGTTTATTGTTCGTTAAATTGGAGTTTATGTATGTCTTAATATTATTATTTATTTTGTTATCAAGGTGATTTAATAACATGTACCGATCACAAGCTTGCGTTGAATCTTCGTATGCTATATGCCCTTACAGTTAGTCGACGATGTTATTGGAGTATATGATACTATTATCAAATCATCAACAATTCTGAAGACTTAGACTATTTTCTAACGTACTTCGAGCGTACCTGGTTAGTTCATGGAAGTATAAACAATAAACTTGATGGCACAATGGTTTGGCTGAGATCTTATCCCTGAGAAGGCGCACTCAAAAATATTTGTCGGTTATAAAAAAGTGGTTTGATTACTGAGTTACTGTTAAAGACTTAATAAGGTATTCAGGTGAAACTATCGACATTCAAAATGGAATGAATGTAGTCGAAATTTTGTTACCCACGTGGCTTAAACTATTTATTTTCCAAAGGTTTTCAGGAACTCAATCACTGATTGGTCGCCGATATTCGTTTAGAAAAACCATTTGAAAAACCATTCATATGGAATTCTAGTGATAAGCTGTTTACACGAATGGAATTTTCAAATCGACATTCAGCAATAATTTCAAAGCGAAGTTGGTTGTCTATTTATTTGAATAAGTTGGTACAGAATGAATTAGCAGTAATTCAAAATATAGGATAATTCTGCTACAATAATGGAAACGCTCGTCGTGAGTTTTTGACCACTATTTTTGTACTAGTCTTAAGAATTTATCATTTTCAACAACATCCAATATCGCAACAGAAATTAGCTCAAGCTCATAGTGAAACAAGTTTTTTCAACAAAAAATAAAGAAATATTCACCGTATTTTGTTGAAGCAGCGCAAAAGCAAGTTTTGGGCACCTTTACTGCAGAAATCGTCTCTTCACATTATGTTCCTCCAAGTAAGGAAAGCAGTATGAAATGAAAATTCTTTATGAGGTTTGTGACGACGATTCCGACAAAAAAGTTTAATTTTGTGAAACAATGACGGATTTTATAAATGAAAACCAAAGTAGTTTGCACAATATTTGCTTCACTGATGATTGTATCTTTTTTTCTCAATGTAAATGTTAACAAACAGAATTTTCGCCCCTCAAGCGAAATTTATATATACAGTATTCAGGAAAAGGAAACTTTTGGGCTGGTATTCTTGAGAATATTTGTATTGGACATTCATTCGATCAGAAAATCTTAATACTTGAATATACTTATGAAAATGAAAGACCCCTTAGAAACAATTGATTTGGAAAATCTAATTGATGCGGCTGATTTTGCAAGACGACCTCATTTACTTTAAACAAGATAAACGTCAACCAAACAACTTTCTATGAGTTGCACAGTGGCAGTATGATGAATTTTCTGGCAGATAGATTGGTTGAAGAGAAGCAATAGTTTAGATGAGTTTTGCAGAGTCCTGCATTCAATCTAATATGGATATGGTTCCCAATACTTTCATTAGGTCTCCTCGATTATTGTCATTAGCCCATGAATGGAATGCTTTTGATTTATTTTGGAGTTATTCATATTGAATTGATAGAGTGCTGTTTCCCTGAAATTCAAAATTACTATATCCATATATTTAGGAAACCTTCATGACAGTGCTTTACAATTCTCAGTGTGTTAGTTGAGCATGAAAATGTTCCACTACACTCTAATGGAATTAATTCCATTCGCAATATTATTTTCAATTCATTGAAGTGAGTATTTGTATCTGAACGCATGTACTCACCTATGGTGACTTTTTCGAATGATTCTTCTTCATTACGCTCATTTTTCTCTATTGCTTCTATCGCTAGTTGAATCATATCGAAACGGATGTTTCGATGGACAATTCTTTCACGAAAAGCTCTACCAATCATGCGATCGAAAAATTTGGTCACTACTGGGCTTATTAGTGACATCTCCAAAAACTGAAAGAAATCGAATTTTATAATGATAAATGATCACATTCAAAATTCTTCGAGAAATCACTGATAAAAATATAAACAACCTGTTCCGTGTTTTATTTCAATTTCAGAACCCTGTTCCATTTTGATGTTCATTGAGAAAATATACATTATATGATGGCAATAAAAGATCAAAAATTCATTCAAATGAACAGGTTTGTCACCCCTACAGAAATGTTTGATTCATATTATACGATCCTTGCATATAAATGTACTAGCAATAAATTGGCTTTATAGTTGTAAAGTTTCCAAATCATCCATAATCTGTTTTGAATATTGAAATCTTTATTTTTTATTTTCAGATAGGTTTTGTATTTGATGAATTTATGGATGTAGCCGTTACTACGTGGTAAGAGATCATCATGTTAAATGAGAAATGTTGAAAGTTTGAAAATTATTTTCAAAGTTCAACATTAGAATGTAAAAATTTGAAAATGTCCTTATAGGATGGAACTGCAGTAACTTTACTTACGAATAAAAGTGGTATAAACATAGAAAATTTTCATTTCTCATTTTTCATTTTTTATTTGACTTTTCTGTTTTGTAAATATCGTGGTACATCATTATCTATCAATTTGTACTAACATAAATGTGAAACTTTGTGAGGATGAATGTATGTATGTATATACAGTAAGGACGTAAAATGTCCCCCACCCCTCCTAATTTTTGAAAGGAACAAGCTATCGAGGTGGGGTGAAATTTATGTAAAAAGGTACTAATTTTACTACCTTTTGGCATAAAAGTTATTGTGGTCACGTGGCCTTGTGTCAAGAGGCCACCATCATATTTTTTATGTAAAGAGGGGGTCACGTGGTTTCTGGTTTCGAAAGCCTTCTGAGTCTCTATCCAATACCGCTGTGTTTGTGGAAATTGTCCAAGCAACTTCAAACTAACAAGCGGTTGAAATTTACTACAAATAAATGAACAGAACAGAAGAGAACAGAACATTTATTGCAGCAAATTGCAGCAGAATTTCAACTCTTTTACTGATTCTGGTTGAGAAGCCAATTTTTTGTGGTAAAACAGGTTAGCATATTATTCGTATTTCAAATTGTGGTTTTAGTTTCAGTTTTTTATACCTCAATTATTATTTATAGGTAACATAATTCGATTCTCGAAGTTATCCATTACTTAGTGCAGTTGGCATACTTTTCAGTTAATGTATTTCGAAAGTAAAGAAAGTGGGTAGCTATTGATTGACTGACACTCTTATAATGAGTGATTTTTTTGCTGGTATCTTTTTGGCAACACTGTTTTTGACAGACCACGCGTGAATCGTGTCTTGTGTCATTGTCAAACTTGTTCAGTTTCGTCTATAATTCAACCATGAATCGACTCACGAATGAACAACGCTTGCAAATTATTGAATTTCATTATCAAAATTCATGGTCGGTTAAAAAAGTGCATCGTGCACTTCTTCCAATCTATGGGCAGTTTCGTCGGCCTACTGAGGGAGCTATTCGGAAGCTTGTAACTAAATTTCGAATTCAGTTTACATTATTGGATATTAAACCGCCAAAACGCATACGTAGAGTGAGGACCGAAGAAAATATTGCAGCTGTATCAGACAGTGTTCGTGATGACCGTGAAATGTCGATTCGCCGCCGTTCGCAACAATTGGGCCTGTGTTAGGCCTCTAGTCCACTGGGAGCGGAAAGCTGCGATAAGTTGCGAAATCAATTCGTCAGAATTCGCACGACAACGCACGAACGATACAAACAAATGGATCGGTAGGGGACCGCGTCGACGTGGCCCGTATGGTTCGTCAGTTTTCGTCCGAATAGGTACGAAGTGCGAACCGATCCCGTTCTACTGGGATTTAGTTGCGATCTAGTGCGAAAAAAGACACATGAATGGACTGTAAAGATTTAATTTTGCTTGTTCAAGAAAGGAAATGTCTGTGGGGGATATGTACGAAGTGTATATAAAATTAGATAGGAACTCGTTCAAAGCACAACAAAGGTACGATGAATTATATCCTCAAAGAACAACATCAAATATTAAAATGTTTCGACGTTTATCTACAACCTTACTTGGACATAATTCATTCATTAAACCTAGAGTTCCTTATGTAAGACGAAACGAGCCTATCAGTGTTCTGGCCCAAATTCGAATGAATCCAGGAATAGGATCGAGAACTATGGCCAGTGAATGCAATTTATCAAAAAGTGCTGTTAATAAAATAGTCAAGAGACACGGATACCACGACTATAAATACCAAGTCGTGCAAAAACTACATCGTAATGATCCTGAAAGAAGGTTGCAATTCTGTAATTGGTTTCAATGGAAGGAATAATAACAATTTTGCGAACAATATCATTTGGGAGGCGAAACGACATTCACAAATTCTGAAATAAATATTTTTATGCCACAAAAAATCCTCACTTAATTCATGAAGTTAGACATCAATATCGTTTTTCTTCGAACATATGGTGCGGTTTGTTGAATAATAAATTACTGGGATCCTATTTTATTGACAGCAACCTAACCGGAGCAAAATATGTAGAGATTATTAAAGAATTGATGGATGATCTTTCTATACGGTATCGGCGTAATAGTCCATGGTTCCAACAAGACGGATGTGGTCCACACAACTCAGGAATAATCACAGATTATCTAAATCGAACTTTTCCCGATTCATGGATTGAAACAAGAGGTCCAATAGCATGGCCTGTCAGATCGCCGGATTTGAATCCATTGGATTTTCATTGGATATCTCAAAAATTAAATTTATGATGCTGCAAACCTGACAGCAGATATTATTCGTGAGAAGATTGAGAATGCATTGAAATGTATTCAAGGGGACGAAATAAGCAAATGTATAGGAAGTTCCAGAACCGCAAAGTGCATTTTACAAAATGGTGGACATTTCGAACACTTACTTCAATAATTTTCATTTACTTTCGAATGATCATTTAATTTGGCTTTCAAATGAGTGATAGGTTCTTTTAATAATTATGAATTAGGTTTTTCTCCTCTTTTGAAATATATAAAAAATTATTACTTGTTTCTTCCTTTGATTCTGATAAAATCCATTCAGTTCAAAATAAGTGAGTTGATTTTCTTATCGAAATATATTGCATGTTGTTAAAGGTAAATGTCATACAGATCCAACCCACAGAAATTTGGATAAGGGTCAAAATCACCTGAAAATCAACTTTGAATGATATTGTTTGATATAATGTGGAATTCAGCGTTAAATATTATTTCGAAAAGTGTCATGAAGTATGCAGGTCCGTATTAAAAAAAAGAGGCCGGGGGTGGCCAAGAGAGTACGAAACGTGGGATACGAAGTCTGACTACGTCAAGTTGAGGAGAATTTAGAATCGAATAAAAAATTTCTGTAACATTTTTTGATAATATTTGAAATAACGTGGGAAAAAAAATCAAAATGACAGAATTTACTTTTCTTATGATATCTCAATAACCAGCTCTGATATTCTCGATTTGTTTGAACTACTTGACAATGCTTCTATGAATGCAAATTTTTCTCTATTGACCGACCTTCTGACTCTCATAGTTCAAAAGTTACCAATACAATCCCATTAAAAAAGTGGCCACTCTGTATATATTGTTACATAGCAAACATTGTGTTTTTTTGCCAGGCCTCTAATTTTTGCACCTTGAAATACTTTTCAGCCGCTCTTCGAAACACCTCCGTGTCGGTAGTTCCTCGTTCAGTAGTTCTTATGCGTTGTAGCGCCATTCTGTTGAAGTAAAGACACACATAAAAATATGATAGATAATTAAATCATTACAGGGACAAAAGTAACATGTTACTTTTGTGCCCATAGGGCTATGTTACTTTTGTACCCGTCCGCATTTTTGTCAAAAAGTGCAACATAACCTTAAAAGGGAACGTGCTACACAAAAATTAATTTAGGCAATATACAATCACTCTTATCGAAAGTGGATACGTTAACATTCAAATTACTAGCATCCTTTTAAGACTACTTAAACATTTATTAAGAATACGTCGAAAAACTTACTTTCACACGCAATTTACAATTAACAATTCAAAGATTGTATAAATATGTATTCTTCTTGTGTTCTATTGAAAACCTAAAAACATGAGTCTACAAATGTGATGATTTACACCAAGTCATTCAATGTAAAATTAAATATCGGTGGTTCATTTCGTGAACTATTTCTGTAGATATGTATAATTCAAATATAGGTGTTCATATCAAAAATGAAAATTTGACAGATGGGTTTACTTGAAAATATTCATTAAATCAAGTTTCTCTTTTTGAAATCATATATTGTCATAAATAAAACAATATGAACAAGATTATTACAAACACCTCAAATTCACAATTTCTTCGTGCTAACGAGTTCCAGGTGGGTATTACTAGTTTAGCAGTTAGTTCAATCAAATTCCAGGTTATATAAAATAATATATTGAGAAATAACTACTAAATTACACATGTTATTAAATTAGACCTATACTACCATACACGTATACAACTTTAACCTTAAAAATATCATCGCCGCTTGATAAAATCAAAAATTGGTCTGAAGCAAGAAGTCAAACTCGACCAGAATGTCTTTTTTCTCTGCGAAATGCTGTCAGAGTCGAGAGTACCTTCGTATATGCCCCTCACATATCTCTCTTCATCGGAAAACGAACTGGAATTGAACAAGTAAAATTTTTCGTTTATATGCTGCCCTCTTTCATAATCATTTATAACAATAGGACCAAAGGGTACAACATTTTTTCTTCTTATTGGTGAAGATTTGGCTCTGCGCTTTTCTTTCCGGTAAGTGAGAAACTGAATGATATCCTGTTTGATATGCTGACGTTGATAGTTAGATGATTTTTCAAAGTTTTCTCCTTTAGCCAATTCACTATGTTCAGAACGATATTCCTTCTTAATATCCACATTCTCTTGTGAAAACTTATTTCGGATACTAAAACGTTTTCGCCTCTTTCCAACACGTCTATTATCCATAATAGTTGTGCTGGTTGTCACTGTATTATAGCTTTCTACTGAAGCGTCCTCAATGAAATTCAATGGATATGGTACCATTTCTTTAGTCTCATTCTGTCCCATTTTATCTGGAATTGTGAAAGATTTAATTGAAGAAACAGAAGGAGAGTTTGTACGAACTATCACTGTTGGGAACAGATTCACGTTTTCACTATACTCTCTTTTTTCCACCGTCTTCTCAGTTTCTTGATCAGAACACTGTGTCCATTTGGTTACTGTGAATTTCTCATGATAGTTCTTGAGAACAATTTTATCGGTTGTATCTTTCGACTCCACATTGTTTGACTTCTTGAAAATGTCTTCATGGATACTAACTTTGGTGTGGTATGGAATGTTACTCTCAGAAGATGAAGGTAATTTTGGAGTTTTCATCCGAAAACAGGATTTTTTTTTGGGTGGATTGTACTCCAGTTCCAATAGATTATTGATGGATTGTGAGTTCATATTGTAACACACCGAAAACGGATGTATTGTTTTTATTTCAAAATGTTCAGTCAGCTCACCACTTGATCCACTAGGCTGTTTTTCCAAACTCCTGGTCATATTTTGAACGTTTTTCTGCTTTGGTTGTTCTTCTTCGAGTATTTCTGTTATAGTGCAACTTTCATGACAGTCGGTACTACGTTCATCATCTATTTCAATCAAATTCAATCTTCTTCTGACGATATTTAGCTTTTCCAGGTAGTCGTTTCTCAAGCTGTAAAGATCCTGGTTCTGTTCACTGCGATCGGATGTGTTAGTCGAATCTTCATTTTCTTGAATCATATAGAATAAACAGTTTCTATAAACCTGTTCAGTTCGATCTGATGGGGAATCTCCGAACGGTCCACCCTCTAGATCTGAGAAAAATGTATTAGTAACTAATCAGATTTTCGATTTCATTCTTACCAACCTTTCCTATTTCTATATGAGGAAGAACGGGAACGCGCGTTTGGTTTGACCTCTGTAATATTGGGATCAGGATCACCATCACTGCTGAATCTAGCCGATGAATTTTTTGACATGTTTGTATGTCAAAATAATAAAAATCTCAAGACATAATTGAGATGTCTGCTGATAGTTGCTAGGATACGCTCCTACTTGAGAAATTAATATGAACTAATCATCCTAGTTCGGAAGATCCCACAAGATATTGCCAGTAATCAAAAATTATATTCTTTCTAGCCATCAGTTGATATCTCGATGAATGAATTGAATAATACTATTTTTTTAGAATGATGCAGATGGGGCAGTAATCAATTTTGAGAAAAATTTCAGGGAAGCTTCAGAATATTAAGAAATTGTGGAAACATTGAAAGTTCTCGCGCAATTGAGATTAAGATACTTTTTCTCAACAAAACACATTATAGGGGGTCAAGAACAGACCACAACAAAAATAAAAAAATCAGCCAATTTATCTATTCCACATATTATTCTATATTATTCATTGTAGAGTTGTTTCTATCATAGAAAAGTCTTAAATATTTGGCCAGTCTTCACCCGAAGACGATTGTAGATACTAACAATCGAAACGTCGTTAAGTAACGTGGTTTGAAATCACTCAACTTTTAATTATATTAATTTATTTTATTTTATTTACTACTTTTTATCTTTTAGTTGTAGCATTTTTTTTCAAACTAATTATACTGTTTTGCATAAATTTTCATCAACACCTTTGTACATTTCCTGTAATTGGGCGAATGCCGGTTGGAAATAAAGTGCTATCTATCTCAATTTATCTATACAATACATTGTTAAATTCAGTAATTATAAAGGGGTTAATCCAATTTAATGAAATAAATAAAATAGTATGAAATAAACTGTGCACATTTATGATTTTATCACAATAAGACAGACAACTGGCATGATCTGTATTTTATTATACTTATTCAAAATTGTCGGAAACAGCTTCCTTGAAAAATTGTTTTAGTTTCTTGGAAAGAGTTTATATAAGAAAAGAGTGCCTTTAAAGAAAACGAGGGGAAAACGCATTCAGGATGAACCTGATTGAATGGCTCTCCTGGGAATAACGTTGGGAATCATCTGGCGAATTGAGAGCGCAAGATACAGCCACCACAGGTCCGGATGCGGTTCAACCAAAAGTGGGGACTCAGTTTGACATTAAACATTTTTATTTTATAGCTACAATATAATTTCTGTAATTTTTCATAGTCTTTTATAATATTCTTCAATTATAGTAAGATTATGCGTTCTGGTCTGCATACTTGCATCAGTCACAATTAGATATGGAAAGTATTCAGTTGTGTCACACTTTGTATATACTACTTCCGATGGATCATCACTATGGAATAAATTACTGAAACTTACTGATAACGCTTTTAATACAGTAAATAATTCAGCAAAAACATCCGTACTTCCCATCGTCTTCCCAAAAAACGAGAGAAAGAAAACAATGTATTTCAACTACTGTGAAATCGTTTTCTCGAAAAGGAGACGATGTATTTCATGTAAATGAAAGCAAAGAACTTCACAATCAGATAATTAGGGATGACCTGCTTGCCAATCTCAACGGATCTAAATCCTTCTGGTCGGTAGCTAAAGCTGTTAATCAAAATTTTACAAAAACCACAATTCCACCACTAACACAAGCGGATGGTTCAATTGCAACAACAGCCAAGATGTCAAGATGAATTTATCCATTTTCAGCAAAACGGTGCAACACCCCATTATGCCCAGCAAGTTCGAAATTTTTTAAATAATCATTTTGAAGGACAATGGATTGGCAGAAGAATTGAATAGCCAGTACGATCACCAGATTTGACACCACTGGACTACTTTTTGTGGGGATATTTAAAGTCTGAAGTTTATACTACACAGCCAGCCAATTTGGATGAATTACGTAGTGGAATTATTGATGAATACCGAGCTATAACTCCAGAGGTGTTGAATAATGTAAGAGCAAAATTCGAACAAAATCTTTATTGTTGCATGGAGCAAAATGGTGCACATTTTGAAC
>WOGR01011186.1:0-10650 GCA_015342045.1 Leptinotarsa lineolata | reverse complement strand
AAGATTCGTCGCAAGTTATTTCCCACTATGAAAAGCAGAAATTAATTTCATTTGGTCGGTACGACCAACCGATATACCGGTTTCGGGGTACTTGCCCCATCATCAGTACCGGGAATGGTCACTTCAGAACGAAATGAATCGTCTGAGTATCCGGATCAAACAAATATAATTCCAGCTAGTCATGTACTTTTCCTGCAGTTAGTTCAGTGAAATGTCCACTGTGCCACCTGGTTTTACGTCAGCTCTCTGCGCGGCATTGGCTGGGTTAGTTGTTGTTTTTCCGTCAGGTATCTACCACATGAACCTACAAAATCGTAGGTCTACATGAGAGGCAAGAAGTAAGGTGTTTTTCACCTGAACCGGGAGCATGTCATATGTCATAAAAAATTATTAAAAAATGTTGCAGGCATTTTTTTCGATAGTTAATTCCTCTCAATTTGTCGTAATCAGATTTTGAATCCAACGTTTCTTACTCCCTGGGGCAACGTCAAACTCATTTTTTTCGATACGGACCTGCATATTTTATGACACTTTTCGAATTAACTGTTCACGCTGAATTCAACGATATATCATACCATGTCATTCAAAGTTGATTTTCAGGTGATTTTGATCTTTATCCAAATTTCTTTGGTTCGGATCTGTATTAAATTCACCTTTAGTTTAATTAACAACATGCACTACATTTCAATGAGAAAATCAACGCACTCATGGAACGCAACTGAATGGAACGAATCGAAATCAAAGCAAGAGGAGAAAAACCTAATTAATGATAATTGAACGAAACTATCATTTATTTAAAAGAAAAATTAATTTATTATTTGAATGTAAATGAAAATTAATGAAGAAAGTGTTCGAAACGTCCACTATTTTGTAAAATGCACTTTGCGGTTCTGGAACTCAAACTTCTTATTTCCTTATTTCGTCTCCTTGAATACCTTCCAATGCATTCTCAATAATTTCGCGAGGAATCACTATTGTTGGACTTGTCATTTGTTCCGTTGAAACAAATTACAGAATCGAACTTTTTCTCAAGATCATTACAATATAATTTTTGACTATTTTATTAACAGCAGTTTTTGATAAATTGCATTCACTGACCACAATTCTCGATTTTTTTTTCTGGATTCAATTGAATTTGGATCAGAACATTGATATCGTTGATAGACTTGTTTTTTCTCACATACTCACAACTCTAGATTTATCGAATGTATTATTTTCAAGTAGTAGGCCGTGGATAAAAAAAAAACAAAAAAAATATATCATTTATCACTTCGTTCATTATTGTGTCACAAGAACTTCTCGTCATTGAATACTTTTCTGTGTAATTTCAATTTAACTTGGTCGATATAGTAAGAGACATAAATGAAGAAAAGAGAGATATGTACAAAGTGTACATGAAACTAGATAGGAATTCGTTTAAAGTACAACGAAGGTATGATGAATAATATCTTGAAAGAACAACACCCAATATTATTATTTTGACGTTTAACTACAACGTTACTTGCACATAATTCATTTATTAAACCTAGAGTTCTTAAAGTAAGACGAAACGAGCCTATCAATGTTCTGGCCAAAATTCGAATGAATCCAGGAATAGGGTCCAGAACTATGGTCAGGGAATGCAATTTATCAAAAAGTGCTGTTAATAAAATAGTCAAGAGATACGGATACCATGACTATAAATACCAAGCCGTGCAAAAACTATATCGTAATGATTCTGAAAGAAGGTTGCAATTCTGTGATTGGTTTCAACGGAAGGTGCGGAACAACGGAATGATTTACATTTGAAACATTTCCCAAAATCGGATACATCTTGCCGGGGGTGTATTTTAGGTATAGAACTTTCTTCATGAATTTGATATCTTTTTTTCCATAGTATCCAAAAATAATAGAATAGTTTCCATTTGAAAAAATCGTGTTTCATCAGTTTTCTCGATGTTATGTTTTATGTGTAAATTTCGACCACCCTGTAAATTATTTTAGAAAATTTGATGAACTTGTTCAATACATGATGCTCAAGGTGTGATTCTGTGAAATTTCACATTTTCAACTGTAGTTATGATTTTTTCGGAGTGGTGCTGTAACTGTCAAATTTTTCAGAAAAAAATAATATCTCGAAAACTAACAAATTTGGGTATGGGCATTGTTACACAAAGTCGGCCTAAAATATGCTGAGAAAACAAAAAATGTAATAAAATACAGGGTGTTCCAATTGAAATGAGGAAGTTGCCCTCATCTTCCGGTATAACGGAAAGAGACCGGAAGTTGAAAATATTTTAGTTGAGAAGGTCATTTTGTAAAACCCACTACCACAAAATTTCAATCGTTCTCCATATATTCCTAACGAACGCTCATCGTCGTGAAAGACAATCAATAATAAAACATTGATTTCCAATGTTTTATTATTGATAATTAGATATTATCACTTGTTTACAAAAAGGATTTGAAACTTTAATAAATTTTAATTACATGAGTGCGCTTTCGATAGCAGACTGTGCTATCATCATCGTGGCCACGAATACAAGATTACTTGTAGTGTCCATGAAACTTCTTCAAATAGTATCTTTATCCTTTATGTAACAGAAACTGATATGGCAAACAATCTAAGATCACTAAAAAACAATAATATAAGATCTCACCTAAGTAGGTATGTTAGGAGAGATGAATCTTTCGGGATGCCATTTGGAAATATCGATTATCTCATTGATAATGGAGAAATATCGCTAAATGTTTTTTTTTCTGAAGTCTTCATACAAACAAACCTCTAAATCGAAACTTGTGCAAGCATAATATTGGAATCAGTTCTGTGGAAAATAATAATTTGCCAATAAAATCCAAACATGGATTTAGAAAAAAAAACTTATTTAGAGAAAAATCAATGTATTGCAAATCGGTATATTTGTTTGATTTCACTTAATCTCTTAACTGCCTAAACACCAAGTTCACCTTTAAAGGGGCCACACAATAAAATGGTTCATCTGTAAAAATATTAATTTCACAGACTCCTAAAAATGCCACTCAAGCTTTTTTCTGTTTTGGTTAACTTTGAATGAAAAGTTTCATCTGTCATAAGCTCTCGTATATGAAGACACACAGAAATTTCTAGTTTCAATTTTGCGTCACTGATTCAGGAAAATTTCGTTTTGAGATATCAAAAATCTTCATCATTCTAGTTCATAGCTTTTACGAAGTTTTTCATGAGTCCCAACTTTATGTGAAGTGATGGCAGAAAAATTTTGTCACTTAGTACCAAAGGTTTTCGAGATACATTTTCAAGTCCAGTTGTCAAGCTTTATCATTGTGGCGAAGTTTTAATTTTGTAATGTTTATCTTTTGCGCGACTGTCCCCACTCACATAGAAAACAGCAAAACTTGGTTTATCCTCGTTGCAATCCAGTATAGCTACGACTTTTAAAACATCACAAACTTTCCATAGGATTTGAGTTTTCAAGTAATACCTCAAGTTTCGCATAATTTTCATTCATGTTTGGAGTAAACTTTCATTGTGAAGTAAAACGGCTTTCAAAACTAAAATAAAAATCACCATACATCAGATTTTTCTGGAAAACTCAGTTCTTGAAGAAGCCCTGCAACAGCATCACAATATACTAAATCACCTTATTTGGAAAAATAACTCGTAAAATCTTCTTGTCTTGTGCAAAAATATGAGACTTTCGTACTTCTATCCAAAAAATTCCACTGTTTTAATCTTGATCCGAGTAGTGGAGCCTTATGTTTTGATAGCCCTAAGTCTCTAACAAGATCATTCAAATCAAATTTTTTAAGAAAATGAGATTCTTTTGATAGACTAGATCCAGATAAATGTATTAAGATGAACATGTAGAAATAAAACTAGATAGAGGCTGTAGATCAGAATTATTTTCATTTTCCATCTTCTCGTTTTTTATTGGAGGTGCTTTCGCCACGAAGAACTGGTTTTCTTGCAGATGCGATGTTGGGATATACAATTTTAATTTAATTTTTTTTCGAGATTTCTCATGTTGATGTCATGCAGACATAACAATCATTTTCATTATTCTGAGGTTCTCTCCCAAAGTATTGACTTAGTAAACAGTTTAGATTTGTGACTTCCTTCAATAAACCTCTTAAAGTTCTTGAGAAACTGTTACATCATTTTTTTGGTAGACAACTTTTTCCCTCTCATCGATATAAAATCCAAAATAAAGCTGATAAGCTTATTTAACAGGGTCTGTTATTGCATTTTTCTGTGTTTTTTAAGAGTGAATTAACAAAAAATCTAGCAAAACCAGTCTGTAGAATTCTTACAAGTTCGCGGCATTCTATAACCTAAAATTAAATAAAATTCATTTTGGAACTATTTTAAAACTTCTTTTATATTGGCTCTGTTCATAAAAGAATACATAAACTACACATAAAATAATTAACAAAAATATATGAAACATGAACTTTGTGTAAAACTTAGCAAAATTTTTGATATAGAAAGTCCGCATTGCGAGAAGCGGGAAGAAACCAGCAAATCTAGAATAGCAGAGCATGTTTGGACTCAATAATATAACATCAAGTGATCCCAAGCTGAGATAATTCACAGGGAGGAACACTAGTTTACGATGAAGTTCAAAGTAGCTGCATATATGTTGTCCAACGAAGCATTCAGCCAAGCTAGCGTAGAGATACGCAACAAATGGAAACCCGTAATCAGGCAGGAAAACCGTCAACTCTCGCTAAACGGTTAACCCCCACGAAACCGGTGAAGCGGAGAGGGGGAAATGGTGAGCTCGAGCTCGAATGACCTATAAATAGTCCGGTCATCACCCGAAGACGATTGGGGATACTAACAATCGAAACGTCGTGAAGTAACTTGGTTTGAAATATTTTTTAATTTTTCAATTTCTCCTTCAATTGCTTGCTCATTTTGATTTTTTTTACTCTATAGTAATTTTCATCTTTCATCTTGATTATTTTATTCGTTCAATTGTATTTTCATTTCACGTTTTATTGATTAATATAATTGATATTTTAGCTGTTCATTCTAATTTTATTTGTTCTTTCATAGATTTTGAATAATATTGAAATCATAGTAGACAATGGAAGTCCGAACCAGTAAAATTCACAATGAAACATCGTTAACCACTTTCAAACAGTGTTATATGTGTTGACTAAGAGGAACAAGGTTATACAGTGAGTAGGAAATTTGAGCCGGTTCTAAGCCTCCCCCACCACTATACGTCATTAATGACTAAATAATGACAAGTGGTGTAATTAGGGTGACCTCGAACAATATGTCTGGTGCATAATTAGTTGTGACCTTGAGCCCTACGTCTGGTGCATAGCTGAAAATGTATTCATAGAAATATTTTCTTCGTCTGAGACATTGTGTGTTTATGTGTGTAACGTCATGACAATTGTTTGACCTTCGGCAAGGCGCATACACGGTAGATTATCCTTCATGTGTCCTAAGTACAAACCATCTTGTACAGAGTACACATGATATTGAAATTTGCATACACGGTGAAAATATTCTTCATGAATATGAAGAATAGATTGCATACTCGGTAACGGGTGGGTTCAGCATAATCCTTCATGTGTTTGCATACACGGTAAATAGTGGATTTAGCATAATCCGCATAATCCTTCATATGTACTCTGTACAAACTAGTTTGCATAGAGTACACATTCACACACATACACACAGCATAATCGTTCATGTGTACTCTGTACAAACTAGTATGCATAGAGTACACATTCACACACATACACACACACAGCATAATCCTTCATGTGTAGTCTGTACAAACTAGTTTGCATAGAGTACACATACACACACACAGCATAATCCTTCATGTGTACTCTGTCCAAACTAGTTTGCATAGAGTACACATACAAACACACACACACCAACCATCCCAAGATTCACCAACACGAGCACTCACTACACCTCACATCTGCACTCCAAAAAGTTCCAGGAACGAATTAATGCCCGCACTGCTTTCTGTAAGCTCATCGATTTGGAATGGTGGGGTTGTTCCCCTCTCCCTTCACTATGACGTCTGTACAAACTAGTTTGCATAGAGTACACACACCAGCCACCCAAGATTCACCAACTAACACGAGCACTCACTACACCTCACATCTGCACTCCACGAAGTTCCAGCTACGAATGATTGCCCGCACTGCTTTCGCCTTTCGTCAACGCATCGAGTTGGAATTGGTGGTGAGGATTGTCTATGGCGTCAGGTGCCTCTAGTGGGTAACAGCTTAACCAACGATATGTGCTTCTTTGTAACATGCGTAGATTCATAGTGGGGTGTAGCTTACTAACCAATATAAAAGAAATGAATACGTACGAAATGAAATCATTGAAAGAATAGCAATTGGTAGTTACTCAGTGCCTGATAGAAAGGAGGTGTTTTTTGTTGAAAATTGTTTATATATTCCATATATACTTTGAGATCATGTCCATTTCAAAAGTTGACTTACATAAGATCAATAGTGTGATTATACATGAGGTGGTTGTTTATATGAATGCGCACGTCAACGATGATTTTTGTAAAATATTCCATTCAATTTCATGTTCCTTTTGAATTTAGTAACAATACTTCAAAAGTGCACCATCGCGTCATCTGCCAGTGAGAGGTATAACTAGTCGTAAAAATAGAGTTTTGTCACTTGTTGTATTCATTTGATAGATGCCACTATGTGACATTTTTATTAACTTTACTACAAAATAAGTCAATATTAATACATAATTTGCCTATTTTGATTTGAAGTACGTCAAAAGGTGACGAAGGCAAGGTGACTTTGAGGTAGTGTTTTGGGTTTATAATCTTGAATGACCTTCATTCACTCTCTATATGTCCACGATCTCCATTGATTTGCGCGGCTATTTGGAAGATATAAAGAAGCTTTTGGAGTGCGTTTTTAGTGTGCGGAGTGGGGAGGAAATAGTTTTTATAGGAAACTTGGTGCTAATGTTTCAGTCCGTCAAAGTGTTCAGTCCACAATAGGAGCCAGCGGTAACAGGATGCACCATGATTTCCTGTAGGTCATTTCAAGATCAAGACATTCTGCCATTCACCTAGCGATTGACATTTTACACTTGCTCGCTTAGCAAACGGTTGCCGTGATTAGTTCAGTCAGAACGAGAGAACAATGATGCATTTCAAGGATACATTGCAGTGTCGATACATTGACAGCAAGGTGTGTGATGTACTCGATTCGGGAAACTCATGCCTCTTAGTTGTAGAAGTTGACAGCGGATTCACTTGTATATATTTGTGTTCATGAATGTTTTGTACTCATGGTCAATGGTATACGAATATTTATGTATCCAATTTTTCGATTTGAACCCGAGAAAATATACATAACTTAAATGAAAGATCACACTTTCAAAATCATTTTTCAGCTTGAACGCCTGGAAATATCGTCTCACGGCATAATACTTTGATTTTCAGGACATCGTCTTTAACATAATTCTCTCCTTTAGTATATTCACTAAAAATTTATACTATATTTACTACTGACAAATGAAACTTCAACAATAATAATAAAGATAAAGAACAAACAATGAGACATATTTCTTCAAAGAAGGTGTTCGAAATGTCTACCAGCTTCTCCTACAGACAGGCGACACCTTCTCCGGACGTTAGTTGCCGAATTGATCAGTTTAATAGGAGTGAGAGAAGCAAAACTTTGCATCACCGCCGCTTCCAATTCGTATCTAGACTTGGTCGAGAGTTTGAAAATAAGATCTTTCATCCTTTCCCAGCGGTAAATGTCCATAGGCGTTAGGTTCGGACGCAATTAGTCGCATCTAATGCTAGTGATAATACGAACAATAGTCGAGATTTATGGTGTTTGTGTCTTCATCATGAAGAGTGAGTTTTTGAATTTTTATGGTGATCTCGATCCTATTCAAGCTTGCTTCTCATTTTCAAAGAGAATTATTTTGACCTGTGCAACACTAACCGTGGGCCTTCTAGTGAAAAACAACCTTTTTCAGGGCTACATTATTCATACAAATAGTAGTAGTTGTACTAGTAGTAGCATATGAAACCGAAGAAAAAATCTTCGGAAACTATCAGTTTTTTCGTAGGATCGATATCGTAGGATCATCTTATCATTGTATTAACACGTTTATTTTCAACTTCACGGGAAAAATTGTTAGGAACAAAGTTGTATGAAATTGAATTCCCTACAATTTTGATTTTTATCAATTTCTTCCTAGTACATTGAAGGGTCTCCATTCACTCCCCGTATTTCCGACAAGGTGACTTTGAACACGAAAAAACTCCAGCCAATTACGCGACTTTCTTGTCCAACCCTGATCTACGTCACACGACGCAGGCAAGGTGACTTTTAGATAGTGTTATGGGTTTGACCTTGAACGACCTTCAATGATTCACGCGTCTGTTTCGAAGATTCGACTTTGAACGACCTTCAATTTAACTATAACACTTCGATTCAGGTGAAATATGCAGTTTGATTCCACAAAAAACTAATTGATTACTGGCGAATTTTTCTTGATATAAAGACCAAAAACTCAACACAACAAACTCAATTGTGAAAACCGCATATCGATATCTATCATCGTTTCTGGGTTACATGTTTTTCGAAAATGTGCATTTTCGAAAGTTGTTTTAATTTTGTTTCTATCAAAAATTTTTTGTTTGTATGGAAACATTTCCAAAGCAGTTTCCTACATAGAATTCAATGGTGTGAAAAACTTATTTTTCCAAATAAAACATCAATAATATTGATGGAAAACTATTTTTGAATAAGACACCCTGTCTACTCCTATATTTTAATAGAGCTCAAAATCAACTTTCTAAAAATGTAGCACACTTGATATTTTGCTAAAGTCATCTATGAAATACATAGCTTTTAGGTTTTTCCATGTAGACTTTTGAAACGCACACGTTGATCAAGTAGGCTTTGGTCGACGCGGCGATAAAACAGAAAAAAAAATTGTTCAGTAGTAGCTACCGAATGTTGAGAAAGTTTATCATAGCAGTAATTGAAACGCATGGTTTCAATACACTGATAACAATCTATACTTACTACTAATAAATGAAACTTCAACAATAATAATAAAGATAAAGAACAAACAATGAAATATATTTCTTCAGAGAAGATGTTCGAAATGTCTATCAGCTTCTCCTACACACAGGCGACACCTTTTCTGCAGTTTTTGGACGAATTGATTACTTCAATAGGAGTGAACGCGAAGCAAAACTTTGATAAACGATGAAAGCCCATAGGCATTAGGTCCGGACGCAACCAGTCGCATTTAATGCTAGTAATCATACGAACAATACAAACAGTAGTCGAGATTTATGGTGTTTGTGTCTTCATCTTGAAGAGTGAGTTTTGAATTTCTATGGTAATTTCACTTCTTATATTCAATAATCTTATAATTTGTTTCGTAGTCATTTCACACGATTCAGCTCTTTAAAACATTCAAAGTTTACCACCTTTAGACTTATAAGTCACCCCTCTTGTATGTGAAATGAAAGACAAAGAATTTTTTCCACATTGTGTATTTTTTGAGTTACTGAACTCAAATGGTGAGAGTATTGAATAAAAAGGTAGTTAAACGTTTCTTACCATTTTATTGTCGAAAAATTTGAAGATTCAAATTTTTCTTTATTAGGAGAGGGGTGTTGTAACGTTTCATTTTTCACTCAATTGATTTTAGTCCATTCGCAAGGCAATGTGATTAGGATGTAACCCCCTGTATTGATTTATATTGATGAACTTGTAACATGCCATTTATTTAATACAATATTTCCACAGATACAATACCTCTACACAGTTGGCAATCAACTTATTGCACGAGTGCAAATTTTTGCTGGCATAATTAATAAGCACCGGACAGGTGGATGGACCTTTGGACCGCCGACCATACAAACGTAGCTGAGTCGACCCTTTGGTGATTGTGAAACTTCGTATAAGTATATTACTGAGACTGGAGTAAGGTTAAATCCATTTAACCGGAGATAAGGTCGAGTAATAGCTTATCATCCCTGTGTCCAAGGAACCAGAAATTCATTAAATTTTTGAAAATATTGTTTTGTTTATTTGGAGATAGGAGTTTATCTACAGAGACTGTGGCCCCACGTTGGGCGCCAATTTCTCATCACGTTTCCTGTGAATTTTTCTACGCCACGATGGACACAGCTAGCTCTAATCTGTGGAGGCAGGGGCGTGGATCGTCGTTACCAAAGTACTTGGCCTTTTGGAAGTCCAATTGAGGGGTAACAAAAAGGATTTTTAATCACTGTTATTCGCTGTAGATGGCGCCCTATAAAATCTTGATATAACATCCTTTTTGTTACCCTTCAATTGGACTTCCAGAAGGCCAAGTACTTTGGTAACGACGATCCATGCCCTTGCCTCCGCAGACTAGAGCTAGCTGTGTCCATCGTGGCGGAAAATTCACAGGAAACGTTATAATACGATGTATCAATAATAAGCATTCAGCAAGTCTCCCGCTGCAGCGTCTTTACAGAGTCTTTCACGACGAGCGTTCGTTAGGAACATATGGAGAACGATTCAAAGTAAAAACTTGAAATTTTGTTGTAGTGGGTTTTACAAAATAGCTTTCTCAACTGAAATATTTTCAACTTCCGATCTCTTTCCGTTATACCGGAAGTTGAGGGCAACTTCCTT
>WOGR01011184.1:0-10651 GCA_015342045.1 Leptinotarsa lineolata | reverse complement strand
AGAACTAGTAAAAAAGTATAAGAACTTTTTACAGCTGACTGGTCAGAACCAATTTGTTCCTCAAGTCACCTATCTTTAGCATTTGCAATGATTTCAAATAAACTTCAAATTCGTCTGATGTCAATTTTGATCCCTTAGAATGTATTTTTGAAACTGCTTCTCAGTTTTTCAAGGAAAACTTTTAATTTTCTTGTATAGTTTTTTGTTTTATTCTATTATATTATACTTTTGTACATTTTCTCAAATTGTTACTTTGTAGTTTTAAGAACCTATATTACTTTTTTAACATACTTAGTTCAATAAATTGATGGATGTAGCCGTCACTACGTGGTAAAAGATCATGAAAAATGAGGAATGAAAATTTTCTTTGTTTTTTACCACTTTCATTTGTAACTAAAGTTACTGCAGTTTCATCCTATAAGGACATTTTCAAACTTTTACATTAAACGAAACTGAAATAACTTCAGTTACGTGGTAAAAAACATAGAAAACATATTTCGGTGCCCTCTGAAGTCTTTCAGCTATTTATAAGCTACGAAAATATAATAAACAAATATTTAGTAAGATATTGTGTTTACAATAGTATAACATTAGAATAACATTTCCCGTCTCCAGTTCAAAAGGGTAATTGTATTTGTAACCTTTTAATGACTCCAACACCATATAGATAATGTAAATTAAAAATAAATAGAGAAACGTGTGAAAGCCGTTACGAAAGCATCCCCGAACTCCTCAGATCTGCTTCTTTTAATCACCTCATTTTACACTTTAACAGATAATTCAAATTCTTGAACGAAAGAGATTAAAATCAATACTCAAGGAAACTTTTCACTAAATTCTTTGAGCATAATTTGGATCTAATTAGATCTTCTACATCAAATTTGATTATTAAAAACTGGTTGATTGGTATTTCAATACTATTTAATTTATGATTGAGATGTTTCAACATGTCATTATGAAAATGTAATATTTCATTAATTATTATTATTTATGTGTTTATTGTTATTATCTGTCATATTTATGTTATCACGCACAAGCCACTTCTGTGACTTTTGTGATATTGTCTGTTTGTTCAAACAGAACCTATGTACCTATAAAATGATATATCTGTGAATAAACATTATTATTCTTATTATTATTATTATTATAACGGGTCAGTCTATTCATGACTAAGGATGTCACCTGAGTAAAACTGAGTAATGACCAATTCTATCACACATCAAATGGAAAAGTTGGGAATTTCCTAGTATTCAAAACATTTTACAAGAACTGTGGGTAAAAATGCATATATTTACGTATTATTTCCAAATCACCGTAAAATACTATACATTTCAAATAAAATCATAAAACTCTTCAAATAAAACAATCACTAGTTTACAGCCAGTTTACGACTGAAATGCAGTTCTTCGTTAATTTTTGGTCCCTAAATGCGAAAATGATAGTAAAAATTTCCTAGCACGTAAGATTTTTGAGTTATGATTTTTTTCACAAAAATGTAATGAACACGACATTCCAAATTTGCATTTTCCCTAAATTGAGGAAATTGTTTAAAATCTGGCCGTTCTGCTCCATAATGGTAACAAAAGACCCTCTATTCCTCTTGAACATGCAGTTGCCTTGAAGGAAACACACGAAAGTATATATGTCACTTATTCTAAATGGAATAAGTATAAGTGGCAAATATGTGGTGACCTAAAAGTCATAGGACTAGTACTAAGTCTTCAAGGCGGATTTGCGAAGTTTTACTGTTTTCTTTGCCTTTAGAATAGTAGGGCAACACAGAGCCATTATCAAGTAAAAGAATGGCCTCCGAGAGATAAATATATTTCAGGTCGAGCTAACGTGAAGAATATACCTCTTGTTAATCCCAAAAACGTTTTGTTACCTCCATAACACATTGAACTGGGGTTAATAAAAAATTTTGTAAAAGCATTAGATGAAGAAGGTGATGCGTTTAAATATCTCAAACACGTTTTTCCAAAATTGAGTGATGCAAAGCTCAAGGAAGGTATATTTGTTGGACCACAAATTAGAAAAATACTAAGTGACCAACAGTTTGATAAAAAATTAACTAATGTTGAATTAGCTGCGTGGAGTTCTTCCAAAAGAATCGTTTCTGAGTTTTTATGGAACAATAATTAAGTAGAAAATTACACTTGTAGAAGAACTACTTGAAAACTACCGACAAATGGGGTGTCGCATGTCTCTCAAAATCTATTTCTTGCACTTCTATTTGAATTTTTTTCCAGAATATTTGAGTGCCGTCAGTGACAAACGAGGGGAAAGGTTCACAGACATACTGACAGTGGAGCAACGTTACCAAGGCAGATGGGATGCAGCAATGATAGTGGATTATTGTTGGTTCCTTACGAGGGAAAACGATGAAACATATAAGCAAAAGTCTACATTTGCAGAAAGGTTATGCACAAAAAAAATTGCATTTGAATGTTTGTTCATGTGTATTGTAAATAAAGTCTCTTATCCTCAAAAATTTTTTTTCTGGTTTTGATATTATATTTTCCTATATGATATGTGAAATGAAATGAAAATAAATGAAAATAACCATAACTCAAAATCTATACGTGATGAAAAATTTTTGATGTTGAATTTGCAGTCAGGATGCTTTTAACTCTCATGTGTAGCCATTATGATATTAATCGCAATTTTTTTTCTCATTTGTTGACTAGAGTTATCTTTGGACTTCTTGAGTGAAATTATTGGTTACGATCTCATCGGAATACATCATACATTGATGAGAAGATTTCTTGATTGAACACATCTGATAGACAGATGATACCCATTTCACCACTGGATGCAGAATTATAAAAGGTGGTTGTTTTTAATCCTTTAACATTCTGGAGAGACTATGTAAGTTATAGCTGAATACCTGATCTGGTTTAAATTAACGATTTTTTAAAAATCATTCAAGTATTTAATAATGAGATTATTTTCTCCTTTATTTTTTCTTTCATTTAATTGTTGTCGTAGCTTTCTGTAGTATTGAATTTGACGAGGAGCTTATCGGAGGATATAAAACATTCTTGAAGTTATCATTCTTTGAAAGGTGAAATGTCGAAACGTGCCGAGAATTGTGTAGCATTAGGGTGGATAAACATTAGAAACTGAAAACTCTAAAATAAAATAAGTAAAAAAAATAAAATATATGTTAAACGGTTTCATTGAAAGAAAAAGATAATGATGTAGATAATGTACTAAAAACTAAAACGTAATTCGGAAAGTTATAGGTAGCAGTCATCAGACTACTTTCCCTGGCAATCTACGGTGTTGATGAGATGAAAAATGAATAACATCGTTGGGCGTAGTATTTACATATCTATTCACTTGGGGTACGCTACGCCCAACAGTTTCATTATTTTT
This sequence comes from Leptinotarsa lineolata, assembly GCA_015342045.1. NCBI lineage: Eukaryota > Metazoa > Arthropoda > Insecta > Coleoptera > Chrysomelidae > Leptinotarsa > Leptinotarsa lineolata. The sequence goes on along the minus strand of WOGR01011184.1, from coordinate 7,273 downwards.
TCATATAATCAATACTGTAGATTGCTGGGAAGAGTGATGTGATAACTACTACGTAGGACCTTCCAAATTATTTTTTAATTTTCAGAGCATTATCTACATCGTTATCATTTTTTTCAATGAAATCGTTAAACATAAAAAAATTTCACCTATTTTTTTCGTATTTGAAAGAATCCTGGCCATGAAACTCACATTCAAATACATGTATCTGAACTATGACCTCAAGGATCATGGGACCTTCTCATGGAAGCCATGAAAACTTGGACTGTTTAAACTAGTACGGCTGTAAAAAACCTCGTTTCGTCATTGTTTGTTTTCAAATGGAAAGGAACGATGTTGTCAAATCTGTAGCTTCAACCTTCAATCATGTCAATATTCATAATATAATTGTTCCGGATTTATAAATATTGGCTGAATGCACGAAGATGCATTTCAATTATAGGTACGAAAATTACTACAGTTGAAAATTCTGTTCCTTCTATACCCAAACCTCGAATAGTCCTCTCTGATTCTATCCATTTCGATTCAAGTTCTACACTGCACGACTTCTAGAACAGAGTTTTGCGTCTTAAACTTCATTCGATGAACATAATATGATTCAGAATGGACAACAACATTACTCCGGAACTCCTATTTGAGTTGATAACCAATTTCTGTATGAAACAGGTATGTTTCTCTCCGTTGAACTTCATGTTTTTTTATAGAGCTCGTAATTCTCTCTGCTCTAACACAAACTCTCTGATCAATTTTCCATGAACGACGTCATCGCTGACAGTCAACAATTCAAAGCAGCTCCTTTGTCGTTTCGAGATGTATTGAAAAACTTTATCCTTTCTATGACACATACTTTACGTATCATGGGTTTCACTGCACCTAGTCATTGCTGCGTAGTTGCATCGCTCTCCAAGTCGAAGGAAAAATGACATGCGCATTGGTGGGTGGACGATTATGCTTCTTATACTAACAAAACATGTATTTTTTTGATTTTTTCACATAAAAGACTATTAGAACGCCTTTTACTATACGTGGCTTTCATTTTGACTGAAGTACTTATCATCAAAAATTCACCGTATTAGACATTTCATAGGATTTCAGTAAACATCATGCCCGACAGTAAATCTCCATATTCCATACGACAACTAGTCCAACTCCAGCACTCCAATTCACCGGCATGCATCAAGATAACAAATAACACTCCTCGTGTTCTCGTACTTCAGTAGTTTCAGAAGCGAGCCAATAACGTCTCACTTTGAACCTTACCCGAAAATGTCCATCCGCATATGCTATACTAGACGCCAATTCACTTCCAGATCTCACAGTGAACTCTTATCCTGAACACTCGTCAACCTTCATCTGTACCATAGCATGTGTTACCGAATTGAAGAGAAGTTAACGTATCGGCCGCGATTTGATTCTGAGCGATAGAAAACTTTTTCTCTGATCGGAGTCTGTGAGCCATGAAATCGTATGAGTTTTCAGGCCAGACAGAAAATATAGGGTTTCTAGGACAGCCTGAAATCATAACGGTTGCCAGGCTACCACGAAAACAAGAGGTTTCCAGGTCAGCAAATGTGGCCTAGAATCCCCAGGAACATGGTGAGCCAAGGCCAAAAGTTATATCTGGGGGAGCACCATTGACATACTAATGTGTGTTTTTTTCTCCACATTTTACAATCTATGCTTATTGAGGATAAAGTATGACTTTTTGCATTGTGCGATAGACAAGCTCATATTTATCATTTTCCATTCTGATAATTTTCTATCGATCTGTGTACAATAAAATGATAGAAACGACAAACGAAAAACGCAAGTTTTTTCGATCATCAATTTCTATGATTCAACGTATTCAAAGTAAGTCAATTTCCCTTCTCCTCCTGTCTTGATGGATGAACACTTCGCTGGTATGAATTCTGCAATTCATATTTCACCTCAGCCATGAATCGTTTCGGCGAGAAAACCTGAATTTTTTCAACATAGCCTCCCCAGATTTGGTTTAGATTTTCGCAACTTCAGATTGCTCAACGTCACGGTCGGTTTGAATACAGAGATCTGTGTAATCCACTGAAAATAAACATAATTAAGAAATTATCTTGTAATTAAAAAACGCTGATGGAAAATTTCTCTAGTTCACAACACTTCATCACACATTCCATAAAATCTCAAAAGTATCTACATTTCACGAGGATGAAGCTTGAAGAAGAATACAATCGAAAAATATTGATTTGTACTTTCCTATATCTTCCACTTCCTGTAGGTTTCCCACCATTTTGTTTGAATGTGATTTTTCCATTCAAAACGCTACTCCACACGAACTTCGTGTGCTTCTCAGCACGTTGCGAGAACATCATTTCAAACATCATTACAAACCAGTGCGTAGAGTGCAGCTGCAGTGCGAAACGATAGCATGCAACACATGATCACAGCGTCCACTCGCAGCGTGGAATTTCAGAAAAGTCGCGTTCAGAACTACGAAAAAGCCAGCACGCAGCGCATCTTGAATTTGAATAGCGGCCGCGTTCTAAACTACTGTTAGTCAAAACTAGATTATTCCACCCACATAAACTGCTAAGTTTATCATGACGTCATGACGTCAGTTTCTAAGAAAACAAACTTCATGAAATAAACAATTTCATCTGACCTGAGTATTTTCACGACTTTCCTGCATCGACTTGTCTGTGATGATATCATTTTCCAAGAATGGCGTCAATACTAACAGTTCGGAGTGAATTTAAAATCCGCTCTGTAGAGTGAATATAACGATTTGAGGATTTTCCTGTAAAGACTCATCGCTGCCTGATTTCAACACTCTTCAAGTCAAGGCTTCGATGATCGAACATTGACTTGCATATTGCTTCTACTCAACAGTTATTTTGATTGAAGTATGCTCCATTCACTACCAGCAATTCAATTCCTTGAATCAAACATATTTCATAAGGCCTGAGTCTTGCACAATCTACCGATAACACTCCAACACATATCATTCACGACCAGCACACTTCCATGTTCGATACGATCACTGATCTGAAACATTCAACCGCACACTCCCCTGACATCCCAATTCAACCTCACACTCCATAACTAATGATACTCCGAAGGTTCTCCTCCTGCAGTTACGGCGACAAGCGAATGAGGTCTCATTCCACAGTTCACACAGACATTTTCATCCACACACGCTTTACTATACTTTTACACCCCACACTACAGTAAACCAACAAACCCAACGTCATCCTCTATCCGATACCAAAAATCACCTCACACAATCGGTATCATATAAACTTATTTTTCGATATCACGGGTATACTATTCAGGTAGTCGTCTCTATCAAGGCGTTCGCGGTTCAATTTCGAGCGATGGAAACTTTTCCATGGTTGCAGTCCGTGGACTGCCGGGTCGCATGGGGCTTCTGTGTCTACAGTTGTGGCCTAGAAGCCTTGTAGACATACTACTCCACATTATGAAGCTACAGAATTTATCATTCATATACCCCTAATGATTAGAAAATACTGTGCTATAAATATATTAACGAAATCTGTGACTATGTGACTTTGAAATTTGAAGCAAAAATGATTATCTCTTTATGTTATATCCGTTATGCTTCCTTACTTTCACACCTTCAATTTCTGTATATTTTCACTTGTATTTTCAGTCCTACAGTAGTTTCTATTTTCTGACATGAGTTTAATTTGTATAAATGCAAGAATCCAGTTGTTTTATTTATATTTTCTTTCAATATTCATGTATATTTTTCAAATTTATGGCAATGCTCTTCAAAGATTGTTTCCATCATTTCACAAAATATACGTATATTCAATCTTTTTCTATTCAGGCTAGCTGAACGGCTGTACATCGAGTAATTTTTTTGTCGATGAATTTGTACAATTGACACTACTACCATCTTAGTTCTGACGATGACTGTCATTTGATGAAAGTTCTATATTATATCTTCTCGCAAAAACAAGTCTGTTGAAAAGTGAAGAATTGGATTTTTCATTGGTATTATCTTGCAGGATTATCCTTTTGTCTTTCCTCTAAGTTCATTTCATAATAATTGTTACTTTAAAAACAGGAACTGCACTGACCCCAGAAAACAATTGATGTTTCTTGACAACTTAGTGTTTCAAGTCGCACACAATGATAGACGAAGAGGGGTACGGAGTGCTATATGCGGCTCGCTTCGATAGCGCCGAGGAAGGGAATGCAAAGCAGAATTTAGATTTTACAATTGGAATAGCTATACGTCTATATATATGAGTAAATAGCCCAGGCGAATGCTGGCCTGTCGAGCCGATATTGAAGAAGGAGATAAAAAATTTGCGCCACTGCAATCGAAGCGCGATTTGAATAGCTAAGCCGGGCTAAGGTTGTTGTATGGCAAGACAGATAAATTCTGGACGATTTCGACGGCTGATAGAAGCTCGAACGAATTGTTCGAATAGACCACTCATCTATCTGTCCCTCTAGCGACGGAATCGAATTTGAAATTACTTTAATTCACAAGGGAGGCTCTGGATTTTTTGGTCCTGCGATTGTTAGCTAACGACTGTTGTTAGTGATGTCGGGACAGCGTTAGAGGTGTCCGAACGTAATATGTCGACAGCTTGGTTACTTTGGCTTTACAACATTTAGTGTGGATTACATATTCATATTGACTAATTCATTTTTCAGTTAAAATACCTATTATTTTATTAAATAGTGAATACATTAAATGCAGACTATTTGGGTAATAATTGTAGGACGAAGAGGAATATTTCAACTATTTCATTACATTAAAATATCGCCAATATTTCTTGCTTGTTTGTTATTGCGTCAGATATCATACTTCGAAGGTCCATTCTTAGTTTTTATGGCCACAAATATAAAAAACAACTTCAACAATGACTTTCGGAAGATATCCTTGAAAGGTTCAATCAGATCTAATAAAAAGTATTCTGTTTTCTACTATACTAGCAGAAAGTTGAGATCAATTAAAAGTTGACAGACAGTTACCTATCATTCACTTGTTTTTTGTACCCCAGTAATACTTTTCACTACAACAATATTTGGTGATATCGAAGGTAAATTTTCATTGCTATTGAATACAATAATGAGAAGGAAAGTTTTTAGGAGAGATTAAATATTTGGAAAGAAAGGTTTTGTCTTTTTTCTTCTCCATCTAGATACAAAAAATGTGGGAATCTTCCAAAGAAAGGAAGGAAGCACTCAATTTCAAAAATTTACCATACAGGCCGTTTCTTTTATCATGTGGTAATATTTCTATATTCTAAACCGTAACAGATACGAAGACGATTAAATGGGAAAAAAGGTAACTGTCCCCGGGAACAATACAATGGTCGGACAAAACTTACAGGTACTCTCGCCCTTCTCGAGTTATACGGGGAAAACAAAAACTGCTGTTTTCAGTTTTTTCGAATGGAATTGTTATTTTGGAGAATATCAAAAAATGGAAAAGGAAAATATTATTGTATTCGAACTGTACTATAACAATGTAATAATAAATATTCGATAAAACGTTTCATGTCAACATGGCCACCATCAAATTTTTTTCATAAATACGGATCTGTATTTTCAATTACAGATATTGATAAAGCGATAAATTCAAAATCCAAGGGTATATCACATTTGATATTTTTATAGCGTTCCATTTGAAATAACTACCATCATCAGTGACAACAATCAAACAGAAAACCAATTCATTTCATCATGAATTTTTAGGAAAAATGAAACAAATACGGAAAATCAAAGCTACATGGCAATTTTCATCAAATGCTCGAATTGACGACCTCTTTGTTATTGAATGCACATAAGTTGTCGGTCCAGATAATTTCTGTGGCAATTTTCTAGCACAATAGGTGTAATACTTATACATATAATACTTATATATATTTTTTGTTTGGGATGGTCGATATCTATACTTGGTGTTGAAAAACTTTATCCTTCATGTATCCCCAGACAAAAAATCCAGAGGAGTAAGATCTGGGGATCGAGCTGGCCAGTTGATTGGTCCATTGTTTCCAATATATTTTCTTGGAAATATTGCATTCGAATGTTCCCTTACTATTGCTGCATTATGGGGAGGAGCGTCGTCCTGTTGAAAATATTGTATTTCATGGCGGATATTCAGTGCCAATTCATCTAAGTAGCCATCGAATTCATTGAAAAGTAAATGGAGATACATTTCACTATTCAAATGATCATCGTAAAAGACAGGGCCAAGGATGTTTGTTCCCACAATTCCCAACTAAACATTTATTTCGAACCTTTCTTGGAAATTGGTATCCCTATGTAAATGTTCATTTGTATTATCCCACCTATAATGGATGAATCTGTTAAAGCAACCATTGTTGGTAAATTTTGATTTGTCCGTCCATATTATTTTTTTACAAATATTTCTAACTTCCCTATTGCTACGTTTTAACCACTTCGCAAATCGTACTCTCCTTCCGTAATCCCTTTCATTGAGGTGATGTACTTCGCGTATGCTGTAGCATTTTCTTTTTCAAAATAGTTCTGGTGGATTTTACAGAAATCCCCATTTCTTGGGCAATTTTCCGTAAAGAACAATTTTGATTAGCATAATTTTTGTAACTGGCCAATCCTAAATTCAAAAAAAAGATGTTTTCACTGTGTGAATTTTTATGTGGTAATATTTACTTACCCATAACATTTATTTGATTTCTCACACTTCCAGTAACCACACATATTCTTGTTTTATTTCTGTCAAATACACTATAGTCCCTCAAATTTATTTCTAATCGTCTAAACATTTGGATGTTTGGAATACGATGATTCGGGTATAGCTCAACATACATATTCCTTGCCAAAAGAGGATTTCTATTTGATTTTGCATTATTAATAGCATATCAGTGCTTTCATCATTTGAATACATTTTTGATATGTTCACAAACGTCTGACAGTTCTCAACAGATATCAACAACGCATTCATTTTTCCAGCCATGTAAACCAAGCAAAGCCTACGCCTAAGATGGTAAATAAAATGAGATGCTATTTGATCTTACCAAATTATACAACAACCGAATTTTGACCAAAAACTGATATTTTCGTTACTTCCAGGATTAGGAGTTTTAAAAATATTACGAATTATAATTGATTAGGGAGAAATAAGCCTTGAGAGAAGGATTACGGCAATACAAAAATTTACAGAACAAAAAGTACGAATTTTCATTGTGTAAGGGTACCTACCTGTCGAATTTTGGGTTGTCCGAATTATATTTTGAAGAAATCGAAACAATTTACAGAAGAAGTAACGACAGAACCG
>WOGR01011183.1:0-10651 GCA_015342045.1 Leptinotarsa lineolata | reverse complement strand
ATTTCGTTGAAGATCATTTTTGATGATGCTTGGTTCTTTCTCCAGACCTTTCTTTGTATTGCAGAGCCCAAAAGCACGGTCTACCAGAGTCTTGATGATTCCTCTTTTAGTCGACTGATGGTGGTTGGATCCATGGTTCAGATACTGCCCGTGTGAATGGGTTTTCGGTGTACAGATGTTTCCCATTTGAAATCACTCAACTTTTAATTATATTAATTTATTTTATTTTATTTATTCATTTTTTTTTCACTCGTATTTTATTTAACTGTGAATTCTTTTCAAGTTTTTTGCTTAATATATTTGCTATTTTTAGCTATTCTTTTGAATCTCAATTGTATTGTTTATTTCAGGGATTTCAAATCATTTTATAAATTTTAGACAATGGAAGTCCGAACTGCTGAAATTCATCGCAATGTTTGTTTTCACTTGAGAATGGGTTGAACCCCAAAACCGGTTGTAAGAATTTTCCATTCATCCCATTAGGGTGATTATGAATTTTCACAAAATGAACAAGTCATCAATAATACAGAATGATTTATAATTTTCGATTTCTAAATATTCATCATTTATACATGAGTTGAACCCTGTTTTAAAAATGAGGAAAATATCAAAACCTGCATTCGTAATTATTTTCATTTCTTTCAATGAAGGCAGCGAAGATTTTACATTCAAGCAACCTATATTCAAATTAGTCATGTATGAAAAGAAAGACTACAATTGTTTCTAGATAATTGAAGGGAAACACTTTTTTTTCTATCTATATGTTTATCAAGTTTGATAATAAAGCACAAACAGCAATTCAATGAAGACGTGACTTGATTGCTTTAGTGCGACACATTTCAGTCTATTGAGGTTTTATACAAGACAAAATAGTTTCACAAACTACACTTTACGATTTGATCTTCACAAACTTTATTCAACACTATATCACGACATGTTTCGCTATCACAGTAGTAAGGTGTAGTTTGTGAAATTACTATGGATCTTCATCAAGTAACGGCCGAATCTATTAGAAAAAAGAGACAAAATAGGTTGGTATTTGAACAAACTCAGTTAATGATGTTAATATATCAATGTATAATTAGTACGAAAGAGTGTGAAAACAAATCACATGTGACTAATTGCATATCGAGAAGAAAAGAAAAGAAAAATTGATAGATAATTTGTGGCCATTTTCCGTGTGTTTACGAATGACAAAAAAAATAAATAGGAAGAAGGGTGGTTATTATTCTTTATTGAGTGATAATTCATAATCCATAGCTTGTATTTTGTGAAAAGTATCATATTCAGTGAGCATACTGTTAATAATCACAAACAGAACAATAACCCGACTTGTCAACAAAATTAAATTTTCAATATAGAAATTGGAAAGTTTCAAATGAACTTGGGTTTGAAGACAGAAATATCAACTCATCATATTTTTGAATCATATATGGAATCCTTAACGGTATCCAACTCACTCAAATAAGATTGATGAATAAATTAACATCGAACGCAATCAGGCCTCTTATACGAATATTTTGCAATAGAGTAGAGTGGTAACGGCAGTTAAATAAATTATTATTAGGTACAGAGATAATGTCATTACTTCAACTACTGAACATGGAGAACCTAAAGCTCACTTGAGCTTGTTGTTGAATACTGTTTCATAACTTGAAAGTTCAAGTAAATCTATCAATTTCTGTAGTTGATTCTTCGCAATTTCACGATTTTTTTTGTCATATGTAAAAGTCCCAATGCATTATAATTTACAGAATCAGCGACAAAAGATGAGCGCAAAACTTTTTTTCTGAACCAAAACAAGACATCGCTTTGTTCCTATCTAGAAAATTGATCATTGGCTCACGCATTTTTTGTAATAGAAAGATTTTCTTGATGATAATCTACTCAATTATCACCTTGAATATATTATCAACTATACAAAGCAAGATATAAAATACTGTAGAAATACTCACGATTGAATCATTGAATGAACTGTCGTAGGGTGACCGAATTGTTAAGAATATGACCTGAACATGTGATATGAAAATATGTCGAAAAAATCAAAAGTCAGATATAATTGAAATTAGCTGTGAGGACTGAGATAGAACATATGTCGAATAAAGTAAGTGAATTTCAATTTCAAAGAACACGCAGCACATATCCGATTTCGTAGACCAGAAAAATCACTTGAAGCTTGTCACGCCTTGGAGAACGGCCATATAATAAATGAGGCATGTGTCATGAGAAATATAAACAGCTACAAAAGTTTCATTTCGAACAGCCGATTATTTACCTCCTTATGAATCACTTTGTTGAACATTAGCGAAAATTTTCACAAGGAAATTTATGTCCCACATGAAGTATGAATACAGACCAGGTTCGGAGTAAAAAGTGAGTCCGCTTCATCTACTGAAGATGCCAACTTGGTTGGCATCTTCAGTAGATGGCATCAGGAATAGCCAACTTGGTTGGCGCATCCTGATTGGTCTTACATTTCTGGTAATTGAGGGCAATGTTTGAACTCTGGCAGGTTTTACAGTACTTATATTAAACAATTTTTGAATGTTGTGAATATGAAACTCCGAAAAAAAAACGAAAAATATCAGAGAAGTACTCCAAATGACGCGTATTGTAGAGTTCAGGGTAGTTTTCCACCAGCATGATTATTTTGAGGAGATTCATTGTCAATCATTCCGATAACAACCGAAACGGCGAAACAACCGTACCGGATCACTGCACTTATTGTAGACAACAAATATGTCGAAGGTGCGTCATGTCGCACCGGAATGTTCCAAAAATTCTTTCTTTCGTATTTTTTGAGCACGGCTAATAATGCGGATAATTTTGTCCCGACCGTAACTGCATAGTGCATGCATCAATAGGAAAATCAACGCTACAGTTTTTTGAAAACTACTGTGCGTTTCGTCCGCCCGTACCGTCCCGCTGAGCTTCGAAGTGCACTCACTGGAAACGTTGAATGTTTTGTTTCAATATAATTGGGTGAAATGCTCCCTGACTGGGTTATAAATATTATTTGTGAAGATTATGATGAATGTGTGCTTCTCATGAGTTCGGTCTTACGCTTCTAAACCATTTTTAAAGGTATTTGGAAATGTTTCGTCTGCTACTGCAGCAGACATCATCAGCAACGAGTAGTTGCCGAGACTTCGGAATACAACCGTTGTCCTCGCAGTCAACGCATTTACCACTGCCGCAGTAGCACACAAAACGTTTGGTACGTCAGGTTCCATTCAACTACGGCCTACTAGCCCGGATTTTGTTCTCTTGGAATGAACATATAATTGCACCATTATAAACAAAACAGATATTCGAAATGATTCCAGAGCATTATCGTGTGGAGCTCAACAGAAAAAATGTATCACTGATAACCGTCAAAATTCTTCTACCAATATTTTGGAGTGATGTAGAGTGGTAGCTACGATTATTAATAGTTAACTTTGAATTACCATTGAAGGGGCATGATACATTTTTCGAAAATATCCATCGACTTTCTGAAAGTAAAATTAATCTTTATCCACAACTGCTGATGTAGAGATGAATTTCCCTTCGAAATGATCAACCACACCTTACTTTTTTTGTGAAATATCAGAAAAATTTTAAAACACATCAAAACGTATTCTGATTGATTGACGTCCATGTTCATTTCACAGCATGCACTTCCATAAACTTCTTTCTTGGCAAAGACATGATGGTAATTTCACAGTACCTCACTATTCAATGAACGACTATTTCTCTGATGAGTGTTCACAGAAACTCCAAAATTACAGAACTCCAACTCCATTCAATATCGAATAACTCAAAACTGAAACGCACTCCAAAACTAGCTTACCAACGGCAAGATGATAGAAAATACAATCAACAGGAAATTTCCTTTCACGAGCGACAGAAATACTTGCTTCTCCTATTTCCTTGTTTTTTTCTAGGGAGTAGAAGGAAAATCAATTTAAAATGTAACTGAACTTCCAATAATAATGTATAGTATTTGATCATTTCGATCAGAATTTCATCTTTATTTATTTTAAATGAATTAAAAATATAAATGAAATATCACACCGGGCAAGAAACGCCAAACGCCTTGGTTCAACAAAAATTGCCAACAAGCTGTCGCCTCCAAAAATCTCGCCTACCGGCAGTGGCGCAAAAATCCCAGTACCGAAAACCGAACAAAGTTTGTCATTACTCGCAACAGCTACAAACTTAGGATAAATGAAAGCAAAGGACTCCACAAGCAAAGAATAAGGGATAAACTGCTTGCCAATCCCAACGGGTCAAGATCCTTCTGGTCGGTAACTACAGCTGTTAATCAAAACTTCACAGAATCCACAATTTCACCACTAACACAAGCAGATGGTTCAATTGCAACAACAGCCATAGAAGAAGCAAATCTACTAGCTTAACAATTTGCGCCCCACTCCACAGTCGATTTTCTGGGAACGGCACCACCCACTATTCACACACTAGAATCCACAATGCCAGAAATAAATTTTCGACAATGTTTGGTGAGGCGAATTCTGAAACAGCTCAATATCAACAAGGCGTCTGGTCCTGATGAAGTGCCTGTCATCGTACTCAAAAAGTGCGCAAATGAACTCGCACCAGTATTTTGCTTTCCAACCTGTCTTACAAGAAAAGTGTTTTTTCTTCTTGTTGGAAGATTGCTCGCGTTCAGCCTATTCCCAAAAAGGGCAAGAAGTATCTTCCCAATAACTATAGACCAGTCGCTTTGCTCTCAGTGAAATCAAAAATCATGAAGAAAGCCGTAAACCACCATATCCTTAAATATTTGAAAGGCTTTAACAACTTGAGCGACCATCAATATGGCTTTTGGAAACAAAGATCAACAGGCGATCTTCTATCGTATGTCACATATATTTGAAATAACGCAATCGAGAAACATGGAGAGGCAAGAGCTGTTGCGCTTGATATTCCTAAGGCCTTTGACCGTGTGTGGCATGAGGGTTTGCTGGCCAAACTCGATGCTATGGCTTGTTGGATCATTTTTGTATATGGCTTTCAAGTTTCTTGAAAGAACGTTCCCTGCAAGTGGCCTGCGATGGATATCTCTCAAATACTTATACTATCAACGCTGGTGTTTCCCAGGGATTCATATTGTCTCCACGCCTCTTTTTATTGTACATCAACGACTTATTGGAAAAAACGAAGAATCCAGTATATAGCTTCGATAATGACAGCACATTTGTCTTGTCATTCCATTTGGATACCAGGACATCAGTTGCGAATACACATTTTCACCGACAGCAGAAGGTTGTATATCTGAATGAGAATCTAGAAGTAATTTCGAATTGGGGTGAAAGTAACCAGGTTCAATTCAATGCCACGAAAACTCAGGTATCGGTTTTCTCTAAAAAGATGAATGTCTCTGAACCGGATATAATAATGTCAGGACAATTATCTAGATATGAAATAGACGATTTCTTGTTTTTGTTCAGAAAACAAGTAATGAGTTCTTTTTCGCTGTTCAGTCGAAACATAAGAGTTATAATGTATTAGGGCTCCACATAAAATTGATAAAATCGTGGAATTATGAAAAAACAACTACGAAAATCGATAGAATTACTTTCAAGTCATGGTGCAGTATTCAACAACAAGCTAAAGTGGAGGAAAATGTGCTGAATTTCAAAATGAGTTATTATCAAGTTGTTTCAAAATTTGTACCCGTTTATATGAGTCTATTTCAAACTGTAATATCACGGTGGATACTTATTGAATTCAATCAAAACAAGTGTCATTTGAATCAGTGCACCATTACCAACGTAACACAAGATTAATTTTGTCATCATGAAAAGTGTGTGCTTGTGATTCGATGAATTCGACGAAGGTCCTGATTGCAAAAGGTTCTACGGGTGAGAAAGTTATCAAAGTGCTTGAAAAGATAGTAGTTGGTTGACGAGAGGTCTGGAGAGTATGGTGAGTGAGGCAGAATTTCGAAGCTCCATTCCTTTAATTTTCGAACAGTGATTCGGGAAACGTCTGGGCGGGCTATATCATGAAGAAGGATCTGACCTCTTCTGCTACTAAGTGCCAGTAGCTGCTAATGCAATTTCGGCACATTTCGTCTATTTTCACACAATAGGATGGTTGAGCCCGGCTGGAAAGTAATAGCGAACCACACCAGCCGCTGACCACCGTACAGTAACTATGACCTGTTATGATACATTTTCGTCTTTGGGAAGTGCCAAGGTGCTCATTGATGTTCAAATACTCTCCTGAATGTCTCCTGTTGATCCAAAAAAGATCGTTTTGCTTGCGCAAAAGCAAAGAAAAACAGACTTCGAAACATGACAATTTTGTCGGTCGTTCAAATTGTGTGGAACCCACTTTTCGAGCTTTTTGACCTGTCCAATACGTTTTAAACAATTAAAAACGGCATGAAAATGACACCCACTTCTTTCGCCATCCCACATACCGTGTGTGATGGGTCAGTCAGTTTTCACCAAGGTCCTCAAATCCTCGTCCAGGATTACTGTAGGTCGATCACTTCAGGGCTCCACCTTGAAGTTCATCTTCGAGGCTAAAATCTCCGGAACAAAATTTCGCAAACCTAAGTCGAACAGTTCGTTCATCAACACTGTCATTGCCAAAAGCCTTGTTGATTTTTCGGACTATTTCGGCAGCGTTTTGGTTTGATTTGAATTCGTAGAGAAAAATTGGTCAAAAATCGCTCAACGACGTCGTAAGCTGAAAAGAGGCAAAAAATTAAACTTTGGAAAAAAGCACAGCATCGATGAATACAAAATTTTATATCGACCGGTATATACCACGACACAGTAGAAAACATTCGTTGAGATATGGAGGTACAAAATCACATGCTTTAAAAATAGACAAAATATTTGAAATAACCTGATATTATATTTTTTGAAATAGCCCTGATCATAAGATGATTGAAATATCTTTCCTGACTGTATAAATTATCAGCGTGGGATATATTTTTCTTATTTTGTACCCCATAAATTTCACTTCATCCAGCCCCATCACTTCTAATGCGGCCAACAATATACAATAGGAGTGAGATCGAATTTTCCGTGGGAATCTTCCACCCACTAAATAGACGTCAACAAGTATTGACATCATATAGAATAGTGATTGGCTTGAATTCAGTGATTGTTTTGAACTTTTCTATCTTCACGTTATCATCAACCCCTATACGTATTCAGTACAGCCAACTGTTGATAAAATTTGTCACTACCGTAAAGTGTGATTCTCCCAACTGAAAATCTCAAAACAAATGATAACCATATCAATTAAATAGGAATTTCTTTCGTGAAACTTGATTTTGATTCAGTATCAAAAAGTACGAGTGATTTTTTTTTTGCGAAATCGATTTTGCTGATTTAGGAATTTTTCCGATTTCAAGAGATGCATATGTTCAAATGAGATTAGAGGTCTTTGAAATATAAAAAAATTTCTGAATATCAATAATACGGAAAGATATTTCATCCAGATAAATTATCCAACTTCTACTTCATTACTTTAATCGAAATATAACGCTTTTTCTGAAATATTAATTTTAATAATCATCATCAGTGAATTATTCATATATTTCAGATTTTCTGGAATGCAGATATACCAGCCCCTCAAAGAGAAATTGTAAACTAGATGATAATAGGGAATGAAATTGTTGCATCTATAATCTGATACCAGACAGCGCTTTTTCGACCCGATAAATTGACAACATTGAGAAACAAACTACACTGAAGATTTCGTTCATAAAGAAATTATCTACAGAATCAACAAATAACTTGAACTATGAGGGAAAACATTTGCAATAACCATAACGATCCACTGAGAAGTCAGGCGAAATAATATATTTTACAAAATCATTCAATTTCAAAATAATCTCCTTACAAAGATGTGCATATATGTACATCATGCAGAGAAGTAACTTTCAGATACAAACTGAAAGTAGAAAGTCTTTTCAAAACAAGTACTTTCGAATAAACAATGAATTACTGAAAGAAAAAAAAATACTTCCGAAACAACTAATTTATGACCAAAGAATTATACAAAAGATACTTATGAACATTCGTTATGGAATTAATTTGGATATCATTCACAAGATTGCTACACAATATAGTATATGGAAGAGGTAAAATTTCATCGAGAGCAGATGTTTTGAAATGCCTCTTCGTCACCAATCTAGATAACATTCAACGTTTGTTTGAAGGTGAATGACAATGTTTCGTGGTGAATTTCAGCAGTTCGGACTTCCATTGTCTAAAAATTTGTAAAATGATTTAGATAACATTCAATTAGTAGTTCATAAAATTACGAATTTATATCACGAATGAGTCAAATCTATACATGTCATCGATGACACTACGTCATGACATTCATTCGCTCATTTGATATAATCTCAGCCTTCTTTCTTCCTTCGGAAGATTCCCACATTTTTTGTATGAAGATGAAAAAATAGAAAGACAGAACCTTTTTTTCTGAGAAATAAGTATTTTGTCATAACCGTCAATAATTTCCATTTTGGTATATATGATCTCAATGATATTTCCAATGATGATAAGCTGACTGCATCAATGTATTCAAGTATATGATGAGAATCTATAACGTACCCAGAATTTAAGTTCGATTACTGATAATGGCAATACCTCAATATTCTCAGAAATTCATTAGGAATGAACAGTAGTATTAGACATGCGGCTCCATACTTTTTTTTATCAGACTATGGAAAGCATACAAAACTCCTCCGGTGTTACATATGAAACTTTTCGAATTTTTCCAGAATATATTCCATTAATTTTCAACTCAGTATAATATATTACCTTTTTTCATCTTGCTAAGGAGTTACTTTATACTATTCATTACTATTCACTATTCGCTAATAGATCTAGCTTTCCCGATCAACTCATCGATAAGTCTGTAAACAGAACATGTAATGATCTAGTTCTGCAGTTCGGATGTGTGACAGCTTAATAAGGGTTAGTTTTTCGAAGCCATAAGAAGAAGAATGCGGCTTCAAAATTTTACATCAATAGTATCTGCCTATTTCTGAAACCAGTTATTAGATGCATCTGTGAAACATTGCAACAGCACAGTACACAGTAATATCAAAATTTTGTGTTAAAGTTAAATATAAATTTACATGAATAAGAGGAATCCCGGTTTGCTTTTATTCCCGTTTCTTTTGCTATAGAAAAATAATAATAATATAATATATGATATAATGATTCTCTGATTAGAGAATAGAGCATTGACACGTAAGTAATAGAACACTTGTATTGTGAATCTTTATTATACATTATACAGGGTGTCCCTGGACTTCCTCTTTTCTGCGGTAAATGTATAGATGGAATCAAAATATCACCATTATTTGATATAACTTTTGCTCCTAAAATCCTTCGTTGCCAAGTTACGGGCCCTCAAACTTACAATGTGAAAAAAGTTCTTCTTTGATAACTTTTCAAGTGAATATTTAAAATAAACCAAATTTTGGTGATTGACTGAGCAAATGAATTGCTTTGATGAGCTTTCATGCAGGAGTCAATTGTTGTGCTACAAAATCAGGAACGGACTACCCCCAATAGTCCACACCCCAAATCTTTGAAATGAATAATATTTTTGAATTTTTTTCAACAAAATCGGGTTATTTGGACACTTTTCTGAATAAAAGTACTCTTGTAAAAGATCGATCGAAGCAACGATTTTTGTTAAAAATGCTATTTTGTTCGACGGCATGCAACCTGAGATGTCTACCGTTATTCTGAAAGATTAATTCTGAATGGAAATAGAAATGATAGGTGGATTATTCATAACGAATTTTTATAATGCAAACAAGGTAACTTAAAAAAACTCATTGTTGTAAATATCAATCGCAAGCCTCAAGAGCAAACAGAAATGAAGAACCCGCTACAAAAACTGATAGATATGACCCCCTTTTCTCTCAATACATTTTCGTAGTCTGCAAAGACACCCTCTTTGTACTTGAAATAGCATTCCAGCCAGTGACGTTACATATGGCTTCCCTATGTAATGTTATTCTATTCAACAAGACATCGCTTGTGGTGTAACGTAAACAAGGCATTTCAGATGCCCTTACAGAAATAAATGCAATGAATTTAAATCCGGAGACCGCGGTGGCCATGTATATGGCCCACCTCTACCAATCTATCTCTTGTAAAAAATATGGTTCAGATGGTCCCACCCAATCAAACTAAAATAAGGAGGATCGCCATCATGCATAAATCACATATCTCTTCGGGTTTGCGATGAAACATGTTCCAAAAGTTCATTCGAATCATTCTGAATGAATTCCAAATAACGTTCTCCATTCAATCGGTCATGTAGAACGAATGGTCCTAAAATATAGTTTCCTGTGGTACCACCCCAACATTCACGTTGAATTTCCGTTGATGTTTGGTTTGAAATATTGCATGGGGATTTTCTTCGGCCAAGGCATATGTGGAGGAATGAAACTCAATGAATAAAAGTCATATCCTTCCTTTGCTTATCCATTAACCAATTGGCACATTCCAGTCGTGCTGGAAAATCTTCAGGTGTCATGGCATATACTTTCTGAATGTGATATGGGTGGAGCAGTTGTTCTCTAGTTATTCTATGAATAGTGTATTCGGATGTATGGAACTGTTCTGATAGATTTCTAATGCTCATTGAAGGA
>WOGR01011182.1:0-10651 GCA_015342045.1 Leptinotarsa lineolata | reverse complement strand
TCTAGAGGCTATATCACGCACAAGGAGCAATCTTGCGATTGTTTCTTCAGTGATGCCATTGTTTATTTATTCAGCTCTCAAGCACAACTAATATAAACATTATGTATTCAATATAGTAATTTTTTGAGAAATAAACATTATTATTATTATAAAGCTCTGAAGAGCTCTGAAGAAGCTGGCCACTTAGGCCAGAAAAACGTCCGGATGAAATTCCAAAAATCAACAGCTTCCAAACCAGAAAAATAATGACACTTAAAATCTCGGCTGCGAAAGCCTTAACCTCATCAAATACTATTTTACAGGGTGTTGCAATGTCTCCAATAAATCAATATAAAGTTTATTAATTCTATCTTGAAAGTTCCCGAGATACCAAATCCTCATAATAATAACTTGATAATATCATAACAAATAAATGATTTGGTATGTATTTGATGTTACCACCAAACGTGGACCTGAAAGTTTGAAAAAAGTGTTTGAAAATAAAGGTATGAATTTTAAAATCTGAAGTTGAGGGTGGTCCACGAAAAGAAACATGCAGTGTGGAATATCTATACAACATCTATGACAATAAATTGGATGGCAAAACTTGCACTTCTGGTGTATGAAATAGTATTTGCGAAATTCCAGTTTTACTTTTCAATTCAATGTTATTTAAAATCGACAGGATATCAAAAGTTTATAATTGTACAGTGTGAAATTTGGAATGTGGAATAAAAATTCAAAATGGAACATTCGATTGTTTTTCCCTTAAGTTATCGATTGTTTCCAGCTCTTTCCAGCAACAATTCAAACTTGGTGATACACCCTGTATAATAAGCAGATGTGAACGAACTAAAAAAATAGAAATTTTCATCGAACTCCGTTTTTTTTGGTACCAACGGATACGACGAAATGCTGCAAAGAGTTTATCGGCGACTGTACGTGACGGCCAGTTGAAGAGAAGAAAGAGGAGCAGGAGGCGAAGGACGTTCCTTAGTCGTCGGCAGTGTTGCCAGTGAGACACAAAATACACGAAATTTGCGTAATCTCAATATTTTTTCTCATTAATTCGGCCTTTACTTGATGAACATCCATAGTAATTTCATAAACTGAACCTTATGGTTTGATTTCCATGAACTTTATTTAAACAATATATCACGACATGAATTGTACTCAATTCACTATTGAAAAGTGATTTGGGGAAAATTGAAACAAAGCATCAGGCGTAAAAATAATTTTCTAAAATTTGATAAAAAGGTGATAGAGCTAATTAAAGAAGAAGTATCTAATATTACCGCAGAAGACTGCCAGAAAATGATTAAAACAGTAATTTTAGTTGGAAAAGACTATATGGAGATTGGACACTTTCATATTAATGGTGGAAATAAATTCATTATTGATTTAAATGACGACAGTGATAGTAAAAAAGGAAAAGGAATTATCAGAAGCTTTCGAAGAAAGTTAGTGAAGTGTTTTTGAAGCGATCGATTGTGTATATATATGAGTAAGAAATACTTTCAATTATCACCCTGTTATTTGAATCCCTACTTTCCCACTCACCTATATAAACGAAATAGTTATTAAGTATATTTTTATAAGGAAATCAGTTAGCTCCCGAACTATATTATTAAAGGAGAGCTTTTAGGAAAATAGTTTGCACTATTTCGTTTACTCAAACTATACCAATTACCGATCAATCCGATCTGAACCGAAATGACGGAACTGGGAGAAAGAAGAAAACAGTAAAACGAATATCATTTGATCTAATAGATTAATAACTGTTTTCGAGGCGTCATTGCCGCATCGCCTTTCATGTAAGCCGCAGAGGAAGACGAAACGTCAGGCCCATATACCTGCAAGCAGACCACGGCTAATTAACTTCAAAACAGCAAACATGTTTGTTTACTTCTGATGCACTGTTTGGAACCTTTGGTGTAGTAATGACTATTACTTGACTTGTATCCCAATTTTAGGCAGGCTTTTTTGAAGGTTATGATTCAAGTATGCGTCCATTTTTCTGAGTTCATGTTTCGCGCTCTTCCATAGGATTTTTCAGATTTTGGATATCGAACTCGAAATATCTTTATTGCGTTGGCAACGCTGGTCCTCGGACCGGTCTGTGTCCGCTGATCGCCGATACCGTCGGTCTTGGTTGGGATTCATCATCATCGATTCATTGATTAGATATCAGCGAGAAGCTCAAATATGTGTGAGCATTTAAGCAGTGTGTTAAAAAGCTCATTAAAAATAAGTATACACACAACTTTTAGACGAGGAGCTAAGTGAGGTTCCTTTTCTTGACCAAGAAACAATTACACACTAATATCGATCTTATTTTACAGAAAAATACTTTTACAAAATCACAATTCCACTAAAAAACTATTCATCAAAAACTCAACATTCCATTCAAGACTGAAATAACACATATGAAAATATCATTATCAAACACCTTCATTCATATTCAATTAGAAATTAACAGAACTTAAAAGCATGTAAAAATAACTCATAAATTGTTATATCACATATTCTTCCAATTATTGATTAGACTTCCAAGACAGACTGTTTTGAAACAAATATACGATTTTTCAATTTGAAAAAATGCGAACTAAGACGGATATCAACTTGAAAAAATTGTTGTTATCGACAAAATTGGAATTAGTGTTAGTACAAACAGGAGTTCCAAAAATAGTCCAGTCGGATTTATATTGAACACTGATATAATGCGCCAGTTTAAGGAATATGATTACTACATTTGGTTCTAGATCTTTTACAAAAATCACCTCACATTCGACAAAATTTAACTTGAGGTCAAGGTGCTGAGAGTGGCAGATAATTTTCTCAAGATTTGATAAAACAGAGTAATAATCACCGACAATGATGTCATCATCAATAAGTTCATCAATTCCTTGACCAAATAAAGCTGGACTCAAAAGATCAACTTGCTGAATTCCACCTTCAGAAGTATTTTCTGAATTGTGAAACGGAAAGAGAATGAAAAAACAGACACATATTGAACGTGATGAAGATATTCGGTCAGTAGTAACGACAGGCCAGTAGCAGTTGATGAAAATCAATATGAAAATATCCAGCTGAAAATAGTATTTGGTAATATCCAGCTTGATAAAAGTTGAAAATTTTCTTTAAATATTTTTTGTTCACACTCATACTACTGAAAGAGAAAATGATGCTTGATACACATTCGAGTCATTAGTGGGTGTTACCTCTGTGTCAGAGAGAGAGAGAGAGAAAAAATATACTTTATTTTCCAAGAAATCAAGTTCTCATTGATAAAGCATGCTAGGAAAAAAATGCATCAGAGTGTTTTTTTTATATGCAAAAGATTTACAAAAGTAGAACAATCATATACTAATCAGTAAAAAAACATATGTCAAATATAGATGAAATGAGTGAATTTATAAAAAATTACACAAAAATTAACTAAAAAAGCAAATAAAATATAAATAATACATACTGAGAATAAAATCATATGTAAAATATAATCATAGCAAAGTGTTCACTTTAAAATTCCTCGACATTATGGAATGCTTTTTTAAGTAGAGCTTCTTTCATTATTCTTCTGACTTTGTAGTAGAATTTGTCATTTCTGATTTAGGAGGGTACGTGATTATGAATTTTTTGCTTTCATAAATGAGAGAATCTTTTGTCAAATTAGATTTCGTAATAGGAAGAGGTATTTTATTTTCCGATATTTGCTTGGTTTTGGGGTATCAACTATATTAAGGGTTTTGTGTATAAAACATACAGACTCTAGAATAAAAATGCAGGTGAGGAATAGAATGCCCTTGCTGATAAATAATGATCTACAATGTGAAACCATTTCTGAAATGTTGAAGCCGTGGAAGTGATTCCAATTCTCAGATGGATTATACTCGTCACCTTTTAGAGTTTTGGAGTGGAACTCCATGAAATAATCCTCTTACTTCATTGTTTATGCCATCAGTGGCAGTGAATTTTTGAGTTTAGAGTGTCTACATGACAGAATAGTACTGGTCATCAGGAGTTCGGATCCTCGCCCCTGTATGATCCGCGACCATGAAAGAGCAGGAATTGGAGCACCAAAATGAAACCTGTACAGCAAAAGGCACTTATGAAAGCCACAGAAATTACTCCATTTCTGCGGCAACACAAGAATGAGCCAATGCATGAGGTCTTCTTCAATGACATTGAATACCTCAGCTTATATAAGCGCCTGACATTCACTTTCCTCAGGTCGAGTGTGCTGAAGTCAGAAACTGAGGTGTTCATCATGGCCTGCCAGGATGGTGTCTTCAGCACATAAGTCTACAGCAGTCGCGTATCGTATATATAGAGGTATAGGTATAGAGATTCCTGACACAAGGTGCAGGATCTACGACTTCCAGATGAATATCATGAAGTGATAGTTTTTATAACTGATGAAGATGAGTGTGGTGTTATTAATTTGATTATGATGTTTGTTGTCAATAAACAATTTTTTTTTAATTGATATTGAACAGGGGTCGATCTACTTGAATAATCAATATTATTTTCTCCAGGATGTTCAAGCCAATTGTTTTGTATAATATTGAATAATTAAGCTATAATGATTTGTTCTTCTGAAAAGTCTGTTAGTTTTCATTTTTAGATCACTTTTTCACAGCAATCAGTTATATAAACTGACGAAACTAACGTCTCTTTCGTTATTTTTTACCGAATGACTTTCTATATACATTATTGAACCATTGTTGTTTCTGTAAGAAAAATATCGGTCAGGTAAGCAGTAGCTTTCCCACCTAGCCAAACTAATTCTACCGCTGCTGTCTGAGATAATTTTTATTTGCAACTATAGTTTTCATCCAGAAAATTTATTATTTTGATCATTTGTTCTGAACTTAATAAGGAACTTTGTTTCATTTTACAGGAATACGATTGGAGTTTTCGTTGTTGAAATACTTTTGCATGAGTCAATTATATCTTTTACGCATTTGTAATATTTCTCTCATGAAAGCTTACTTGTTAGGATCCATTTTGGCACTGTGAACTGAAGACATTTTCAGAAAAAAATGTCTTTAGTTCACAGACAAACACGTAGTATATAATCGATAAAAGAGGAGAAGATCCTATGGAATTAAAAGAAATCCATAGTTTCTGCTCATTCTCGATTAGTCGTCGGTTAAACAGAATGAGGAAGTAATTTCCTCGTCTAATATTTTACGAGGCGATTTCCTGTTACCGTAACAAAGGATGGGATCTACGTTGCGCATCAAAGGATACGCTGTTTTCGCCAGCAAAAACAAAAATGAGATGATCCACCGGGAGGTAGGTAAAAATCAGCATGTTCAATATTTATTGGAATTCGTATAACGGGATTTTCAGCTCTCATGAGATGATAAGAATCGGGGTGGATACATGGTACGCCGTTATTTCATTATTTTAAGGAATCGGTGAGAATTTATAATCACCCATGAACGGTAAAAATGTCGATTTGAGTTTTTTTCATTTTTGTTGAATATAATTGAACATATGTTGGCGTTTATTGAGATAAAGTATTAAGGATGAAAACAAAAAGCTCTTTACTTGCGTCATGAAATTGATTCGATTTTTCAAAATAAACCCGTTTTCACATCAAACTGAAAGAACCATAGAACAAAAAATCAGACCATCAGAAGTGATAAGCAATCATCATCTAATGTCATGAACACATTAGGAACTGTGAAAAACTAATATGAATTATTAAATAATATTCTTGCTGAGTTGAAATGCAAAGCGAAATAATATCCTGAGATATTGAACTTCTCATAGCTGACATATTTCAATTTTATAACTAAACAGAAATATTCTAGAAATACAGAATACTTTTTTCAATTATATATGCAGTCACTATATTGATCTGCATAAAAGCTAACAATGAAAATAAAATACGAAAATATGCAGCGGAAATCTTGTACAGTTGCCAAAAAATTTGAAATCAACATTACGGAAATGAGATGAGAACAATTTGAAAACAAACAAACTCCTTACTCCTGCGGATATATAAACCTAAAAAATATATTAGAAGACCAAAGGCTAGATTGATAATGGGAATAATAGAGAAATGAAATTGATGGTAAGAATCTGAATTTTCAGAACACTTATCGAGAGCAATGATATTTTTCATATTTTCAGTAGTTTTCAGTATAATACAATAAATTGTGCTCCACAAATCTTTTTGAAATAAAGTACCACCGTATAAAAAGACAATTCTCCCTACCTAGTTACACCTAAAGTACCCGCCAGAAACACCACTTTATTATACCTCTAATACACAAATCATTGGGAAAACGTTCATTCACATATATTGCTCCTAAACTGTATAATACACTTCCTCAGAAAATTGGATTCATTTCTAGTCAACAACTGTAAACAAAATAAGAATATTAATTTTCAATGAGCCAAATATTTCCCTATCTTAGTAGTTCCTAGAGACAATAATTATAATCAACGAGCCCCCATTTCATTTTATTTTATTTTATTTTATATTTTAATCATATTGTCACTAGTATATTATAAATGTGTATGTTTATTATATTATAAATGTGTATATGTATAGTATTTCATAATAACCTGATGTCAATGAAGCAAATTGTTCAATATTCAATTACCTATACCTACTCTTAGTCTCAACTATTTTATGTCAACTATTTTATTATATTTTTAGTCAACATTTATATTTTCTGTAATGCAGTATTATTCTGTTCAATCTGTTTAAAATCTGTCTTGTCTTTCGTTGTTCGATTTTTGTATTTTTTTCAACATTATACTTACTAATTGCGAAACAAGTGCTACCGCACTTATCGCCTAAACACTTTATTCAACGGAAACGGTAAGTGATACACGGTCGATTGAATTAGAGAAAAGTTGTACATTTATGTGCCTAACAATAAATTTGAGAATTTCGTTTTTTATATTCGCCTAGCTTTATTTTCGAAGGAAATTTAAAACAATTAGCACTTTAATGTGGCCACTTTTTAAGGACTACACGATAACGTAAGCAGAATTTTCTTCGACGTTTCGTCTTTTAGAAAACATCAACAACTTTGTATTTTTATAATGGCCGAAACTAAAGTATAAACTGTATTCGACTCCATTTTTCATTGCGAATACAGCAACGTATCACACAATATGATTTCATAACCATTTCTCGCGCAAAATAAAAATTGATTACTCAACCTGCTTTTCTTCAACTTTAGATGGTACGCACTGGAAAAATGTCATATTTTGATACATGAAGTAAATTGATAAGTCTTAACTTACCACTTGCCGGAAAAATTTAATTGTAATGTGATAACAAAGAAATAATATGGATTAAAGGAGATAAAAAGAAACTCATAACAAGTGTTCAAATAACTCGCCGTTATTTTCTAAGCATAAGCACGCTCGTCTCACAGACGAATTTAAAACTTGAGTTAACATATTCGGAACAATATTATCAAAGGATGCAATAGCCATTCTTAGCAAATCTCCTTCATTTTGAAAATTATAAGAGAACACAAGAGAAAAAAGTCTAGTGGGGTTAGGTTGGGGGACCTTGCAGGCCAGGATGTATCACTATGAGTGCCAATATACTGTCCTGGGAAGCGACGGTTCAAATAATCACAAACAATTCTAGCGTTATGTGCTGGAGCACCATCTTCTTGGAACCAGCAGCTGTGAGTAACCGCTAAAGACAAATTGTCTGGAGCCTCTTCAAATCATTTTCCTACAAATTTATGTACCGCTCTTTTGTTGAATCGTTTTGTTAGATAAAAGGCCCAATTACATTCATACCGAGAATCCCAACCCACATGTTAAAATCGAAACGATGTTGATGTCTGGACACTTTGTGTATACGCGGATTTTGTTGTGATCAATAATGAACATTCCGCCTATTAAAAATGCCATTGCTGGTGAAAACGCCATTCTCAAATTTCGGTTTTTCTCGGATATCTCCGAAACTACTGGGAATATTGAAACTTTCCAAATGGCTTATTATTGGGCACATAAATGCGCTACTTTTCTCTAATTCAATCGACCCCGTATTACTTAGAGTTTCCGATATTCCCATGCTGTTCATTCTTATCTTGGACACAATGTATATATATTTTCCATTTTTGAATATAAAAGCTATTTTTTCACAAAATCTTCAATTATTTGATCATTAACATTTGGAGTCATTAGCTTCAGTATAACGATAGGCTGACCCATAAAATCATGTGAACCTGAGATTATTCTTTTTGCGTCGAAACAAAAATGCCCATTACGAAAGATTCATTTTGCAGTGCAGACATATGAATGAGAGAGCAAATTTTTTATTGTATTTTAATTCAGTTCATTCCATAGAGTGAGGTCTATGTTATGTTATAGTCGCTAATTTCTCTTGTAAAATTACCCATTCTAGACATAAAATAAGCAGGAATAAAGTTGAATGAGTTTTGCACACATAATAAGCTTTCTTCACTTTATCACATCGCTTTCGAGAATGGACTACTTTCCAAAAAAAGATTGATATCACAATCCGATGATGTTCTTTGATTGGAGTAGTCCTTCAACTGCATGTCCGGCCGATCTTTCTCCTACTCATTGAACGGTTCTTTTAAAACAACCAAAAAGTGTTCAGGACTGCCTAACTAAAGCGCTGAAAACGTCACCACAACCCTCTTTCCGATGATCATCATCTAATGTATTCCAATTAGCTGTGTATACTCAATGAGTCAATTGTATTCACCAATTATTTTAATTATTGTATTTCTTGTTCCATTTTCAGTATCGGTCTTGCAAAAGCATTACTCCTCATTAAGGAATAATATCAATTTTCTCTAATCATCAATTATATAGATATAGAGACGTACAGGCCTGTAGTTTATTAGTGAAGAATTCCATTAGTAGAACGAAGGATCGAGATAATTAATGTCAACTATAACTCCGTCGATCCGAGATCGGTTTGCACGACGTAGAATACAATTTTTTTTAAGTATGAGGAATGAGGAAAATAGTTGTCCCCTTTCGAAAATTGATATCTCAGAAGGGTTCCAACGTCCTTTTTGAATAAGATACAATTTTTTGATTGAAAAGTCAAAAATAATTAGACGACCTCAAAAAAATTATATTTTATATTCCATATTACAACCAAGAAAGTCTACTAACAAGTTCAAAAACCTTGTTTTCTCGAAACTTTATTCAACTTTCCAAAATATGCTCAATAAATATTTGCAAATACTTTTGGTGAAACTATGGAAATCAGTTCCATTTACTATTCTTATAGCAAGCAAAAACTCCTCTTGATCAATGAATTTTCAAGTAACCATAGGGTGGCCGAACAAACTGATGAAGAAAAAATGATAAGCGGTCCATATTTAATTTTACTAATAGCCAAGGTGTGTTATATT
This sequence comes from Leptinotarsa lineolata, assembly GCA_015342045.1. Taxonomy (NCBI): domain Eukaryota; kingdom Metazoa; phylum Arthropoda; class Insecta; order Coleoptera; family Chrysomelidae; genus Leptinotarsa; species Leptinotarsa lineolata. The sequence continues at coordinate 1,289 of WOGR01011182.1, read as the reverse complement.
CCATAACTTGTTATCGCATCTCAGTTTGCTTTACCGAAAGGCACATCCAATGAATTTAATCGAATTCAGAAGCCTAGATACAATGAATTTTAAAATCAAAAAGTGTTTTCAGATATATACCGAATAAACATTTTAACTGTAATTCAGCAGATATACGCACGATAATAATTTTAAATAATTATGTTAGACTATGCTTGCTTACAAAGAGGTGAATATGTATTTGGTACTGTTTAGTATTGTTGCAATTTGTACAGGGCGAATCAACAAGATTCCCTCGGTTCATTGCTATCGGCGAAAACAATTTTTCGAATTGTTCAATTTTTTTTCGGAGTCATATCGATAAATACTATTTTTTCAAATTATTTTCTAGCATACCGGGTGACTAAGCTGAGTGTGGCCAACGAGAGTTATATTTTTTTAAATGGAACATCCAGTATATGAATAAGTCATTCGATTCCATATTTTTAGCTCTCTAAGAAATTTTACTTTCGAATTTCCATTGCGGCATCGAGATATATTAGTGTTTGATCTTATCATGTTGATATTGAGGAATAACTTCAGAAAAGTTGATAGGAATGCTTTCCTGTTAAATTCTGATTAATTTTACAGCAGAGCATATAACATACACTTCACTCCTTGTGGGATGCTGAAACAAAGAAGACTCTTGGAAAAATGTATTCTATGCCAATAAAGTGATGAGTTACCAAACTATTGTTTGAAAGAGTCGATAGGTCGATCGTAGGGCCGCGCCTGCTATTGTCATTTCGAGCAGAAACAAGCGAACACCTTCCAAGAGGGTCTAAGATGATCGTGATGAATGATTCATCTGTTCAAACTCTTTGGACCACATTATAATACATGATGAGCATAATGTACACTTACATAGCTTGACAAGTACCAGGTTAGAAAAGAGCACAAATTTATAGCATGGGTTAGTGTAGAGTTAATTGAGAGCGCTGTATGTATTAAAACTTAATGAATAATAAAAAAAACAGGATAGAGACGTGTTTGGTTGAAACAAGCGGGCTGAATTACTGGACTCATATTTTCATAGAAGAACTTAATTATGCACGTTAATACATGAAAACAGGAAACTGTTTTCATGTTCTTGGATCTCTTTAAGAGTTATCTGAATGATAGAAACCAATCTGTGAAAGTAGATGATGTACTAAGTGAGAGGAACAAGATAGATTATGGTATCCCGCAGGGAACAGTTCTAGGCCCTATCTTATTCAATATTTACATAAACGGAATGTTCGCCATACGGAGCAAGGGTGATATTATAGGGT
>WOGR01011181.1:0-10652 GCA_015342045.1 Leptinotarsa lineolata | reverse complement strand
CATTTGTTTTAATAAACTCAATAATTTTGTATCAATTTTAAAATCCTAAATCGACTCATTCATTGACTGTTAGGCGGAACGACGTTCGCCGGGTCTGCTAGTTCAATATACAAAATGAAACGATGTATTTTTCTAAAGCCGGCATATAATAGTTTCAGTTTTCCAAAATTAACAAACCAAAATTGCCATCAATACCAATTTGTAACAAATTAAAAAATCAGAGTGGATTTTCAACATATTCTATTCAAAAAATATGATAAAACTTGACCGATACTTGATGAAAATCCATTATAAGGTATTCAGAAAAACACTTGAATGTGAGATTTCTATTTTGACAGTTTACACAAACGCGACGCATGTTTCGCCATACAATAGCATCTTCAGCCGTCACAATACTGGAGCATTGTGACACCAATACTAGATGCCAAGAGGCGGCGTAAGGCGTGGGCGGTGTGGGTCACCGCCCACGCTTAATGAACTGACACCTATCAGAAAACAACTACTCCCCTGGTTAATACCACGAAGGGCGTTGGATTATATCCGACAGGTTTCAGCGCAGGAATCATCACTGAAGTATTTCCTGCATTCCTACACCTACAGTGTAGGGAGTTTGAGATTGGCCTAAAAAAATTGTTCCTTTATATAGTTTATATGATTTGATTTATAGCCGACTTCAAGTATGCCCACTGACTATACGTGAAGAGTTTTCTGCCCTGATATGAGGGATTGGGCGAATTTCGGATATGCGGTTGGTTAGTACCTCGTTCACCAGGTGGGGCAGTGACAAACATGTTGTTTGTTATTCGCTTCAGCTTAGTTCGAGGAATGATATACTGCAAGGTATTCGAATTTTAATTATGGAATATCATCGACTCTATGTTGATGATGGCCACTACCTTGCACTGACGAGAGGCCAAATAGCCCGAAACCGGTCTGCAAGTGTGCCCTTTCAATAATTGAAAAACCATTTCGGCAGTTGTATTGCCAACAGAATATACAGGAAATACTTCTGTGATAATTTCTGCTCTGACACCTGTCGGATATAATCCTACGCCCTTCGTGGTATTATCCAGAGGGCAGATAGGTGTCAGTCCATTAACCTACAGTGTAGGCAGTTTGAGACCGGCCTGAACAAATTGTCTCTTTATATGATTTGAATAAGAAATTGTTCAATTTCGAGTGTTTTTTAATTTTATAAACTTTTCTTCTTGCGCCATCAAAGGGCCACGCGAAATGTATCTACCTTGCCCACATTAATTTAAGTCTTGCGCCACCACTGTTGAAATCTTACAATGAAGTGTTTTTTGAACACTCTATTTAAAATAATTATGGTAATTTAAGGATACCAAAAGAATACAGAAAAGATATTAACACGAATATTCAAAAAAATGTCAAGTTAAAAACAAGATTCTTCTATTTGAAGACACAGAGTGAAAAAACGTGGGATAATACAGAACGAAGCAATGTAAAATCAACATCAAAAACCCCCGATATGATTTTAGACGGTTAAAATCTAAACATTTTAAATGATAAACTCATCGGGTCTTGCTTTGAAAATGGGTCACAATATTTCAGTTACATCAAATCATGTAGTTGAGTATTCAAATAATAGGCAATCGTCAGCGAAGTTCAGAGAAGACTTTTTGATTTATGATGACAAAAAAAAGAAAATAGAAATATAATCTCCAAAACCGGTCTTCGGTGTCAATACATTTTTTCGCCTACGTTGAATATAAAGAAATCTCCTAGAAATAGCCAAGAACAATTATCGTCCTTCGTTAGAAGATAAGCAACATAGTTGTGTAGATCTCCTGTGACACATTTCAGGAAGAGGCCCTCCTAAGGCTGCAAGGTACTAACTGAACCTACTGGCCGGGAGAAGGAATGTTCAGCTCTAGAGTCGTACCTGTGGACCATTTCCTGGAATATTATCTACGTCAGCCATAATGTCATACTGAAGAGATATCAGTTGATTGGTCGATATCGAGGTTGTTAAATGTTCAAGGTGCAAGATTACACCCCAATGACCGCAGCAACCTTTCCATATGAGGACATCTAAAAGTCAGCTATACATAGATTCAGGAGCAGCGTGTTCGCCCCTGGTTCAAGTGAATCATCGTTTGAGCGTGGGCGTAAGGCAGATTAATAAGATATCCTCTTTTTGAGGAAGCGCTTTCTGGCTACAGGATCAAGAATTGGGTACTAAGAAGTTCTTGCTCTTGATCTGATGTTGCAGATAAAATAGTTTTGGTCGTTTAGTCGACGTCCATCTCATGTGTAGACACAGGGTCGGATTCTTTGGTCACTCTATAGTCCATGAAGGGTCCCACAAGTAGCTAGAGGATAGAGGTCCATCACGGCAGAGCCCCGCATTTCTGTAACGAGGCTTTCTACGACAAGAGGGTGCCCGTTATCTCGAATGTTTTGTTAATGACACTGAGTGGGATCAAAGTCATGAATCCTCACGGCACGGATATACTTAAGATGAGGCCGTCGTTTAGGAGGACCGTTGAACCTCACCCGGTGGGAATATTATAAAACCACTCCCACCAAGGCGACCAGAAATAGATACTATAATATCATTCCTTGGTTTTGAATTTATTTTCAAAAACTGAACGTTAACGTAGATTTCAAAACTACTTGTTCCCTTTAACAAGTGTCAAGACACCCTTGAGACAAGATAATGGAAACAGAAAAGCCTGGGATTATAGACTGTGAGTCTAGCGATGAAAAGTATATTGCTCATAATGAACCAACTACTGAAACTGGTTAAGAACATCCAGTGTACCTCAGATTTCGGAAACTAATCAATTCTAGTATAGCTCAGCACGCCTCTGAAAACGGCCACAGAATAAATGGACATTACTTAAACTTTTTGAGGCTGGTACGTCATACAAGACTTCTGAGTGCTTTCGAGTATGAAAATAGTAAAGTTAGGCATAACAACTGTTGAAAGTTACAATTTTTAAATAATTTCTTTTTCAAAGTTTTGGTGCCTACTTAAATTTTTGAGTCCTATTGGATCTAGATGGCCATGATCGGACGTTTAATGATGTTAGGACCTCAGTTGATGCCAAAAAAATTATAATCGTAGAATTTCAGTGACTAGTATGATAGACAGAAATAAGGCAAGTTTGCAAAATTATATTTTCGTTTTTAATTATAATTTTTCAAATGGCAATCATTTTTTGACAATCACCTCCCGAAAAAAGAATTTTTTGTGGAATTACACAATATTAATACAGAGAGAACAAAATCCGGTCTGGTAGATCGTGGTCGAATGGAACCTGAAGATAACAAACATTTCGTCTGCTACTGCTTCAGACATCAGTGGTATGTACGTTGATTGCGAGGACGACTGATTGTCGTCGGGATTTTGTTTTCTCTAATCGTGACTCCGACCGTGATTCATAATCATGAATGATATTTTTTTCGAGTGTGCCATAGATAGCAAAGATGCATAATGTTTTACAGTTATTTTTATCGTCTTCTTTGAAAAACAAAACATTGACATAGACAATGGCAGTGACATAAGTTTCTTAATTTTCGTTAAACGACCGCGCAACACGCCTATGGGAAAAGTGGTTTTCGTAAATTTGACTGATTTTTTAAATTTTACGTGTTGCATCGTCCGGAATAATTGTCACAATATACACAAGAATATGGGGGTTCGAAGATAAGACTCACCGAGTCAGTTATTCGTAAAACCTCCAGTGCCATACCTCTTCCCCTGCCCCATTTTAACCAACATATAATTACGGAAAGATCTAAGTGAGATAAGTCGTTGAAAAGGCAATTTTATAAGTGATTCATCCATGTTACTTTTCACTACGAATCTTTTCATTTCGGGCCCTCTTGCGAAAAAAAGTCATCAAGTAACTCCAGATATACTCCAAAATGTAAAACAAACCTTTCGAAACTAAGTAATTAAAATTATGTATGTTCCATTTTTGACGTTCATACAAAGTACATTTTTTTCAGATTTTTTATTTTTCTGTGACACACATTATCTTTCAAATGAAGTATCATAATTTGAAATACGAAACAAATTGTTTTTCCCGCAAGAGGGTGCAAAAATGAAAAGTTACGAAGTGAATAGTCACATGGATGAATTCCTTATGAAATTATATTTTCATTGATGTGTCACACTTTGTACTTTCCAAGAGGTCGGAGAAGAGGTATGACAGTTGAGGTTATGACCAGAAAGATGTCCCCGTTGAATTAAAAATCGACCTGCTTTTGCAGTTTTTTTTTCAACAATTATGTCCTGAAGATATTCGATCTGTTTCACTTAATACAATTACTGAGAAATTCAAGGGTTACCCAATACTCTGACGATTTAAGCTCCTCGAGGACACTTTGGAAACATTATGTCGATAAAAATTGGTGTGTGACTGGTTAGACGGAGTAACTTTGCATTTTCATTTAAATACAGGTCACTATATTAGTCTCGCTATCGTTCAGGATCGATTGATAAACTGAATTGACAGGTATAGGAATACATTTTTTTCAACTCACCTTCCTGGCGGTTGTCTTCTTCTTTCCATCGCGTAGGAAGAGGTATTTGCGTTTCTTCTAACGGATTTTCCACTTTACCAATGAATAGTAAAGTTCCATTCGGTCCTTCAATATAAAACAAGAAAGGGTGGGTTGCTATAAACTCTTCTTTGGCTTCACCAAATTTATTTCCAATATTGACATCTGCAAAAAAGACAATAGGGCGAATATGATAAACTTCTAACAATATCTTTCTATAATAATATAATAAAATGAAGCTGAAAAGTGTTTTGTTCGTTTGGACGCGTTTCTGGAATCACAAGTCGGATAGGAAAAATTATTTTTATGTATGATAGCCACATTCATGAGGGAGGCTATATACCTTCATAAATGTAAAGAAAGGTGAAGAGAACAAAATTCAGGTTGATAGGTCGTGGTCGAATGGAAGCTGAAGTAACAAACGTTTCGTCTGCTACTGCGGCAGTCATCATCAATGGTATTTGGGTTGACTGCGAGGACAAAGGTTATATATCGAAATCTAGGCGACTGAGTTAGTCAAATATAGAACTAGTTATGAAATATGGAATTTAATTTTGAATAATTAAAACAACATTACTCCGTCGATGAAAGATTCTTTCATTTTATTGGCGCTCATACATGAATTCAGATATTTTCATCACAATTTTGTTATGAATGCATAAACTATTTTTTTTCGGATGACGAAGATAATCAACTACGGATTGTTTACTTGCAACAATACAATGAAAGTATAGGATTATAAATATCGAGCAAAAAATAGGTACATTAAAAAAGGAACGAGACATGTCAAAAAAAAAAGGATGAAAATCAAGCGCGATAAAATGGAAAACAATGGAATAAGAAAATAATAAAAAACGTACCAATATCAAAGAAGATTGTAGATAAACAAATGAATTGCTTACTGATAAAACTGAATGAAGATATATTGACAAAGGAAAGATACGACCTAGAAATGAGAAAGATGTTGAACGAAATCAGCGAATACTCAAAAAATAAATAATTGGCTAGTCGTAGAATAACTGATGTGATGAAAAATAGATAGAGTCACAGATGCCTGAAGAGACATCATGATCAATAAAAGTGATCGTATTTTCCATCGTTGTAAAAATAAAAGTGTCGACTTAGAATGTGGTTCCAACAAGACGTGCACCACCACATTTTAAAACTGAGGTACGGGAATACCTCAAAGATCATTTCAATCAAAAATGGGGTGGGGGTGGGCCTGTGGCGTGGCCACACAGATCACCTGACCTGACCAAAATGAATATTTTATGAAGGTATATCAAATGGATTGTCTACCAAATTCCTCCAACATCTATAGAAGACATGAAACGAAGAATCACTAGAGCTTTCAGAGAAATCCCAAAGGATATGCTGAAACGTGTAGGAAATTCGTTTTAAAAAAGACTGACATTATGTGTTGCAGAAAATAGTCGCCATTTTGGACTCCTCTATTCAATAAAGAATTTAGGCGTTATAAAAAAATTTTTAAATAATTTCATATTCCAAATCTTTTTGACATATATATCGTAACTTTTTATTGACAGGCAAAATTTTTAAATAAGACAGATCACTGCATAACAGCTCATTTTTTGAGAAAACTAGAAATTTACGCAGTAAGTTGTCCTGCTGAACTGAACTATATTTTACTTTCCAGATTATCGAAGAAGAAAAATCCCAAAAAAGGATAATGAAAAAATAAACTACTTATCTAGTAATTACACTGCATTGAGAAACACAAACAAAGAATTAACTCAATATAAACAGTATCCAACTGTAAAAAAAGCAATCATATACTGAGTGACTAACTCAAACTTCCAAAACTTCAATATTTAAAACAAAGTACGGCTGGACCGATTCTTGTGATTTTCGTTTTATTGGAATTTTCTTCGCCAGCAATAGCAGAATAACTATTTAACATTTGAAAAATTGAAAACAATTAAGATGAAAGAAATTGACGACGTTCGGTTTGTTAGACTATGACAGTTGTTTTTTTCTGATTGACAGTTGTCATGATAGCTTCTCGTTGTTCTCAATCTCATACATGAACTTCATATTTGAGGATCTCTTGTTCAGACAATACATAAAATCCTCTACATTCTCCGATTCCTGACGAAAATGAAATCTAAATTTTCTTTCGCTTCCTTTCCAAATCTGCTCATGAACAGATTAGCCATAAATGGAGATAATAGGTTTCCTATTGCCGTAACCTCATTAGGCTCGTAGAATCAGCTGTTGAAATGAATGCAATTTTGTTCCATACGAATTTCTGAGCTGGATGTACTATTTGATCACTTCACCACATACCTTGTAAATTTCCGATAGATCCCTCAAATATTCTGTCATTTTTTGTTATCGTGAGACTCTATTCATCTCGCAACTCTACATATTTGTTTTCTCGATATATTCTCTTGAATTAAGGACACTTAAAATGGGCTGCGAATTCGATAGGGTCTTCAACTGTTTCGTTAATCATTTGGGGATTACGTAGGGGACAATTAGTCGCACCAACTTGTTTGGCGCTTGTGATTTTTTGGCAGACCAAAACATTTGCAAGTTTTCACACCAGCGGATTGGTTCTGATTCACGGAAAATTAAACATGAAAGTGGCTTTCAATATAGCTCGTACACTTCAACAAGTATTAGACAATCTGAGAGACAGAATGATGGAAAAGAAAAAGTTGGGATTTACGAAATAAGCTTTGAAGATTTCGACACTAGGTACACTAGGTGAGTCCAGTGTCGCTCATAATACCTTAGAGAAACGCCACAGAATTGAAATCGTTGAGGCATTTTCATGAAAATTTGGAATTGAAATGTCGAAAGTTTGTTCATAGTGAAATACTCAATAAGATCGTCATCTTCCAGTTACTGAAATTTGTGGATACATTCCAATTTGATGACGTTGTGAAATATGATAAAATATCAGCCTATATTCAAACAAAATTTTTCAAAAACGTTTCCAACTATTTATTGTATGATTTTTAGGTTTCCAGTTTCAGTATTAAAATTTCGATAGGTCATTTAATAAATACACTTCTCCAAGAAATTAACGTACCAAAGAAATTAACGCACTAATTCAATGAATCAATTTTATTTGTAGTCAGAGGACAAATGAAAAATGAAACTTCTTCTGAGTTAACCGACATAGTATTAGTAATTGTAGTACTGTATCAAATCGAGGGTTGACGTAACATGTGAAAATAGTTGACAAAAATATACAGAAAAGTGTCATTAACGAGTCTTTCCACCTCTACTACGTATAACAGCATCACATCGTCGGCCCAAACATCAAATTATGTGCATTATTTCATTCTGGTCTAGTCCTCTCCAAAACTGAATCGGTCTGTTCCCCACTTCCTAGGTTGTTTGATTGGATCGGATCGCCTACGCTATCCCAGATAATTTTCTATTGGATTTGAATCATGGCTACGTGTTGGACATGCCATGGTGTTAATTTCAACCTCTTCGAGAGGTTATTTTTGACTATCTGTGCAACATGGGGCCTGACGTTATCTTGCATTATTAGGAAATTTTCGCCGATATAAGGGCGAATGATATTACGTGTTGCTCCAAGATCTCCATTATGTACCTCACAGCTGTAATGGACCCATTGTGTATGACTACGAGGTCCGTACGTGTGATCAAAGAAATACCACCTCACACCATAACGGAGCCTTCACCAACTAATGTGGTTTGTGACATGTTACATTGAGCATATCGTTCATTGGGATGTCGCAACACACGAACACGTCTGTCGTTATTGTATAAACAAAATCGGAACTCATCGGTGAATAACACTCGTTCCCAGTCAGCCTATTACCAATTGACGTGTTCCCTGGCAAAACGTAGCCTCTCCCTTCGATGGTCTGCAGTTAATAGAGGACGTCGGGCAGCAATCCTAGGTGTTGTGTTGTATTCCCTGGTCTCTGGCGAACAGTTTCTGTATTTGTATAGTATGCACGTTTTGAAACTGAATTTGTAGACTTCGATGTGTAACAAACCGTTGTCGAAGTGCCAAAATTCTAAAATATCGACCCTGAATAGGGGTAGTTAATCGATTTCGTCCTTGCCCTGGTCTGCGAGCATGATAGCCTGTTACACGGAATCTTTGCAAGATCCGCGTGATGGAAGTGTGGGATACATTGAATCAACGAACAATTTCGGTAACTCCAGCCTTCTCCCGAAAGTATTACTGCTCTGGCACATTCATCACGGGTCAAATTACGTGATTGACGCTCTATAATGAAGACAATCAAGAATTCTTCACAAGTAAACAGTATCGAATAAGTACACGTCCTAAACTCGTTAAGATTTGCGAACTCAATAGGTACATTTCGTGCTTCTTTTTATATTTTTGCGAAAAAAAAACTAAAGCACTGAACCACAGTCGAAACATACCACACTCACAAATGGCATATACGAGGGGTTTACCAAATATAACATTATAATAGGAGTTTTTATTAACGCCAACAAAATATTTTGAAAATTTAATGTGGTGCGTTAACTTATTGGAGTAGTGTATAATGAATATTTGCCTTACTTGTAGCAGAATATACTACACTTCCCTCTTCATCCACCTCAATTCCAGATTTTTGAACGATATCTGATACAACCAACTGCCTCAATAGAGTATGGTTAGTTTTAACAATATCGGTGAAACTAGCTGTGTTCTGGAACATTTGCTGTAGGCCAAACTAAAAACGAAACGGTTACCTTATTCAGTATCATTCATCATTAAATATTTTATACTTACTTTCTGCAGAGGCTCTGCTAGTTTTGCCAAAAAATTGAATTTGAATTTTGGAATATGTACTTCCACTAAACTTTTATTCATTTGGTACAGAACTTCTGTTATTTTAGACAAACTGATTTTCCTAATCAAATCTGATAGGCCTCCCAAAGAGTTTGGTAGAATGAAAAACATGGAGAAGGAACTTCCCTGAAACATAACACATTGTCAGTATCTGCTCATAGCATCGCTAAACATCGAATATACTTGAAATTTTCAAACTTTTTTTTTCTCGACCACAGTTCAACAACTAGGCACTTTTTGAAGAAAACAGCATTGAAAAAAAACTATTCAAAAAGATATGTATATCATGCATAGAAGTTACTTTCAGGTACAGGCCCTTCTGAAATAGGGTTTTTCTTTAAGCGCTTCTCTGAGTGGAGCGCATCCGAAACGTCCAATTTTCCATTACTCTGGCGCATGGGTTATGTTGGCTTTGAGGACCGCTGAGTTTGGGGGCTTATTCGCATACACCTGCGACTTCAGAAAACCTCACAAGAAAGAGTCTAACGGGGTCAAATCGCACGATCTCGGTGACCAGTTCACAACAGCTCTACGTGAGATGACCATGCCCTCAAACCGCTTGTGCATAATATCCAATGTGGCATGAGCTATGTGGCATGAGCTATGTGGCACGTAGCGCCGTCCTGTTGAAACAGCATGTCGTTGTTATCCAGTTCATCCAATTCAGGCCGAAAGAAGTTGGTAATCATCGACCTATAGCGATCGCCGTTGACAGTGATGGCCTGTTCAACGTCGTGCTCAAAGAAATATGGGCCGATGACACCGCCAGCCCGAAATCCACACCAAAAAGTGACTTTTTCTGAATACATTGGACGCTCTTGGATTTCATATGGATCGGTATCGTCCCAAGTTCGACAATTTTGTTTGTTCATATACCCATTCTTAGAACAACAACAACAACAATTTAGTTGTTAGTTCAGATGGATCAAAAACACCTTCAGGCTCTGGTGCAGGTGTTTTCAGTTGCAGACCCAGGACAGAGATATCAACCTGCCTAAGGACCTATGCTATTGAACTGTGTGCGGAGACATTGGTAGAATCCAACCTCACACACAAGTCAATAAAAATTTTCTCGAACAGTCAAGCAGCGTTGGAAGCTCTTGGCTCCTACCGAGCAACGTCTAAATTGGTAGCAAATTGCCAAAAAAGACTCCCCTCAATAGAAATACTTAACGAATTGTCTCTGGTCTGGATTCCTGGCCACACTGGCCTGGAAGGCAACGAGGCTGCTGACTCCCTTGCAAAGGAGGATGCTGCAAGTAGCTTCATTGGACCAAAACCTGTCATTGGCATTGATTTA
>WOGR01011180.1:0-10652 GCA_015342045.1 Leptinotarsa lineolata | reverse complement strand
TATGTACTTCATTTGCTGTAAAATTTTCCGAATTTTCTTGAATAAACATTATTATTATATTTGCAAATCCGTTATAAACCATATAGTCGAATATGAATGGATACATTTTCATGAAATGTATAAATGTTATCAATTTTATCACCAATTTCCGATCCTTTATTGTATTATTCTTATTGTTAACTTATATTTTCTCATTGTTAACTATTTTCTGCCCTATATGGAAAAGAAGTCACGAACAAACGAAAGTTTCACTGAAACTTGAGCTTCTGTGACAAATACTGTTTATTTACTATTACCATACTGTACACTTTATTGTCATTTTTTTTTCCAGAGCATGTAAATGAAAGCTTGTTCAAAAAATGCTCGTTACTATTAATTTATTTCTCATATATCTGTTCGGTTACTCAGACATCTATGGATTGTATTTGTTTATATAGAATACCCGTAAATAACACACATTGAAGCAGTTTATTACTACTATTGCTACTGATAAATGTCATGTGTTCAGTAAGTGGATTATTTTCATTTGACTGAGTTGCAGGTTCAAACATATACATATAAATATCGAGAAAGGTCATAATCCGACACGTATCGTCGATCTGGATGCACCAAGGGAATCGATGAGCCTTTTCTCTTCAGCAGCGCATTGCTCACGAATCTACCGGAGAATAAAGTCTCGGTATACCGAAATGAATCAATTCCCGCAAGAAAACGATGGCAATCTAGAGATCAATGGAGGGCGACATCCCATGCCGTGGTACTTCCATCCAGGCCGCATTGTTACTCTAAACTACCGCCTTATCGGGGCATTATCTAGGAACATCCTTCCCGAACCGATTCGCATAATGTACCAGTGGTCCCAAACAAACTAGAGAGTGTTACATAGTCATTTTAAAATATTTCACTAGTTCTGACTTCCGTTGTCTAATATGATTCGAAATCTATGAAAGAACAAATAAAATTAGGTTGAATAGCTAAAATATCAATTATACAGCGTGTTTATTGAACATGCGGCAAAAATTCAAAGGACTATTCTTTGGACTATTCTAAGGATATTTTGTTTTTTTGATGATTTTTGATAGGGCGTTTTGTTTCGAAGATATGAAGGGAAAGAGAATTTCGACAATAACAATTTATTACCAAAAATTACATGTAACGTTTCTTTATTTACAAGAACTGTTGAAAATGACTACCTCCCGCTCAGATGCAAGAATCCAATCTTCTTCTCATCGAATCCCGAACTCTTTCGAAACCACCAGGATCGTTTCTGATTGCGTTACACCCAGCAATTATCCGATTTCTCAAATTTTCCACATATTCCACTGGAGTAGTATAAACTAATGACTTTAGGTGGTCTCATAGAAAATAATCCAGGGGGTTTAGGTCCGGTGATCGAGCAGGTCATAAGTGAGGTCCACCTCGACCAATCCAGCGATATCAGCATGTTTCTGTTAAAAACTCCCGAGTCATGAAATGCATGTCAGCCATCTCTGCGTCACTATAACTATTCATGATAGAGGACATCACTAACAAGACTTCAAATATCAAACACAGAATATGCACGCCAAATAGACAAAGTCAATCAGTTTCAACCTATTCGACACATACAAATGATCACTTACGAGATATCCTATTCGAATTGAATGTCTGCAGCCGTTTGTAGTAATCGGAATGTTGTTCATAGGTACCAATGGAATTGTTAGATTTTTTATTACTTGGTAGGTCCAGTGTAGTGCGCCTAATTTTTATTTCGGCTACGTTAATGATTTTAAAATTACCAAAATTGTTATTGTCGAGATTTTTCTTTGCCCCGTATCTTCGAAACAAAGCGCCCTATCAGAAATCATCACAGGACAAAATATCCTGAGAATAGTCCAAGGAATAGTCCCTTTTTGCCGCATGTTCAAAAAACACCCTGTATACAACATATATATATTTATATAAAATCATATAGTTGTTTCGATAAAGGAGGCGACTTTTTAAATATTTATCAGTATTGTTTATCATATTATAGAATAAAAGTAGCAACTAGAGTGGAAAAATTAGTATATGATAACAATAAATTGCTAATACCAAAATTAACTTTAAACAATTTGTTTGTCTTTTGAAGAAGCTAATTCATTTTGATAGAACTTTACACATTTTGAAATACTTTCACTTCTTCAAAATGAATGTGTATATTTTCAGGAAAGACCGATTTTTGGGAAAGAAAGGTTTTGGCTTTCTACTTCCCAATCTTTATATAAAAAATGTGGGAATCTTCCAAAGAAAGAAAGAAAGTACTTCATTTCAAAATGAACTCTACAAAGATGTTTAAATCAAGCAAGGAAGTAAATTACAGACAGACAAAAACTGAAAAAAAATCCCTCTCGAAACAACTACTTTCATATATCATATTTTATATCAAAATTGAACAAAATATTGAGCCATTTCTATATTCATAATTCAGATATGTTAGAAACATTTTTTTCATCCTCAAATTTGGTATATTTCATCTTTAAATGATGACAATTTGAGGTTAATTGAATGAAGATGTATTTCTCTTGTATGATGAAATAAATAATTCAAACAACTACTCCATTATAGGGGAAGAGACCTATGCTATTAAAGTACAATTCCTTAATAGCAGGCACTTAATTCTCAGAAATACTGCATTTAAATGAAAACATCGTTGTCAAGGTTGTGATTCTATATATTTTATCATAATTTTTCCTCATTTGCGTACGTCACTGCAAGAGACAGATTGAGGCAGAAACGTCAGTTACTTCTGAGAATTCAGTGCCTACTATTTTGGAATCATGGTATAATATGATTCCCAAATACCTACCCGATAAAGGTGGAAAGCTGGATATTCTATAGTGTAACAATAGTATAATAGTAACGTAGATAATAGTAATTCCAAGACTATTTCATTGTCTTCAAAATTCTTGATCTAGGAAGACAGAAATCTACAAGAATATCAAATGGAGGAAAAACTATCGATTTCATTGCAGATTTGAAAATTAACCCCTTTTAAGTGAATAAGTTATCCAACAGACGAAAAAAAGCTGTTGTTATCAAACATTCTCAACTAGAAAGAAAATAAATTATTGGTGTAATCACATCCAATTCGAGTTTGGTTCATACATACAAGTTCAAATAGGACACGCTAAATTTGATCAAAAATGGAAACAAACAGGACTGTCGATAATGTTCATTTGCTAACTTTCACGATTATAATATAAAAATGATAATTTACGTCACAGTAGTAATGTATACCAAACATGCACTGCATCGTGAAGGCAAGATGCGGTCATTCATAAGCTTTTTCTTATAAAAGGTAAAACAGTTTCACTCCAAGGGATCTTGTTTTCATTTAAAATATTTTCAATTCAAGTAATTCAACACAAACTCTTCATGAACTAGTATTTTGAATAATGTTTCAATGCATGTTAAATACCTGTCAAACCATGAGTTCGAATGTACCTCTTAAATCATACACATATGGAGGAAAAGTTAGACAGAAAGTGAAAGTTTCATTAATAACGCAGCATATATTTGATTCTAATGAGTATATATTACATTCTTCCATTACATGGTAAAATGACAGAAAATAATTGATAATTAAATTAACAACGTTCAAAACTTTAAATTACCCCTATGATTTGTTGAATAATCGGTATTTAGTTGCAACATACTAACCTTCATAGTTATGATAAATTGTGGAAAGTTTATAGAGACTTCATAAGTTTGTGTTACCCCCGTCAAGGTAAAATGATATATAGTTGCACTGCCTAGAAGCGATACAAAATGAGAAAATAAAGTAGCAATGCGCAAATACAACTAACTTTATGGAATAGTCTATATTACAAGACTGTTTTTAATTTTTTTTCCATTTCCTTTCTGATGATTAGGATTTTTATTCACTTGTATCTTTTGCAGTGAAAGCTGAGAAGAGAACAAAAGCGATTTCTCAATTGGTTTTCGATGTCAAACCGCATTTTTCAATAGATCGCTATTCTAATGTTCGTTTTTTAATTACTTTTCAATTAAATTACTCAACATTCTTTTTATATAAAATCAGTTTCAAAATATTTTTCAAGAATAACCAAATATTATTCATTAAACCCTTCAACTTCTGCTCAAGGAATTGTTTATATGCACTGACCTTGCTTACAATCTACTGAACTAGAGCACTTTTTTGTTTTGAATGAAACTCATAACGCTGGCTGGCATCGGTATTGTTACTGAAACAAACCTCCGCAGACTTATATTATTAATTTATTACATAACAACATAAATAAACAAACGCCTGTGACTAATTTATGGATATTTACCTCATGTGATAAAATTTCAAACCAGTTATTTAACTTGTATACTATCGTATTTACCTACATGCACGTTGCATGGAATAACAAATAGTTTATTTACCGCGACGTGATAATCACAACTTCAGAGCACATTTTAAAATATATAGCGATGAGAAAGCAAACAAAATTGATATTCCGCTTTTTTGTTTCTATGAAATTGTGGGTTCAAGTTAATACAGGTTGACGTAGGCTTTGTAGGCAAGAAGCTTATTACTTGATGATCTGACTTGACGAACTGTTAGAAATTAGTGTTTTACGACTTGAAACATATGATGATTGGTTAGCGTGAGATATTTACTTCTAGCCACCTCACGGCTTCTTCAGTGTTAGGTCAGGTATTGTAGTAAAAAAAATTAAAAAAAATTGATAAAATACCGTTATGTTGGCAAGAGTGAAATTCCTTTTCATAATCGAAATTTATTTAGTTTTTACGAAGATCACGAATATGAAGTACCTATTTTTCAAGGGGGGAATCTATTCAAATGTCCGACATGTCAAAAAATTTATTATTTTTAGTAAAAACTGTAGAGATGGGTTCAGTTGTCATATGTCATCATTATTTTCCTCATAATTAAATGAAGCTATTAAACAATAGAATCCAATCAAGATCCCGATTACAATAGTTATCATTTCAATAACTAGATTGTTTAAAAAAATTCAGAAATTTTCTGTGTCAGCGGAAAAAGAAGAAACCTTACCATTCAATGAAAAATAACAGGAGTTATGTTGATATCCAAACAGCCCCAGTCCATTGATTTCAGAAGAAGTTAGCAAATTAGTAGACTTCATCTTCTAATGATGCCAACTTGGTTAGTGAATCTAACGTCGATAAGAGTGTTTCAGTTCTGGTGAATTGAAGCAGGGTTTTTATAAATTCATTTCACACCTGAGGTTCCTTTTCTACATTTCCGTATTCTCAATTGTATTTGCTTTTGTTTCTAAATTTTTGAAGGTTGTAAGCTACGAATTTTATTTTGACATTATTTATTGAAAATAGCCTCCAAAAAGAAATATCTCTAATTTTGTTCGAAGAGTAGATTTTCTGTAAAATGAAACGGAGTTTTCCTGAAAGATGTAGAGTTGGTTACAAATTCAAAGGGCAACTCAAAATTAGTTGACAAAAATAATCGTATCAGTAACAATCATATTAAAAAATAACGAAAACTTCAACTTTTATTACAATAAATCACAATAAATAAAAAATAAGTATTTTGGGAGGGAATAATTTTCAGAACTAAACCTTCTTGACTTTCTACTACAGCATCTAATAAAAAGATTAAAAATATACAAAAATCATTAAAAAATTCTTATGACATCAGTGGAGATTATGATTATAATATTTCTTTCAGGTACCCATCTGAAATATTTATTTTACTCTATAAGCATTGAATGACGTAAAAAAAGAGAAGAACTTTTCTGGATATTCAATTACATATAAATAATTTTCCGTTTTTCACAACCAAATAAACGAAATAGGATCTCTGAAATTCTTCGTCATCAATGTTTTAGTGCAATCACTGTTTTTCTTGTGAGAAAGAGTTCACAATGAATGAACATTTTTAATTTGTTTCTTAACATATATAAGAACGAACATTGACAACAGTTTTTCTATAACCAAAATTACAAAATATATAATGAATCGATCCACTAGTTACTTCTTCTAGTGAAACTCAACATCTCAATATATTTACTGAAATACGATCAAATAATTACATTAATACTTTCACTGACACCAGAATCATCTAATTAATTGCATTTCTAAGAAAATGTGAATTAATCTCAGCAACGTCCTACTTTAGAAAATTCTTCAAAAGGCAGTGAATGAAATTGAAAGTATGTAATTACTCTAAAGCCCTCTGCTATGAAGGTTTCGGAAGGGTGATTATCCTAAAATTACGGCATTTCATTACGATGTATTAGCATTCCTTACACCAAAATCCTTAATTGAAACAAGAGTTACAGAATCCTCATTTCGTATTGGTCGACTGTGGAAACCTAATATCCCGAAAAGACCTAGTCTACCTAATTAGAATTAAATTGGGTACCAAACTTAAGGAGACATTGTTGATTTCAGTCTTGTTATTGCTCTGTAGAAATTTCAACAATTACTTCACGAGATGATAGATGATGTATCGAAGTTCGAGCAGAATTACTTCGTTTCTGAATGATTTTCAGAGAATTTAATGTGATTTGTGGGATGTTCTTGCTTTTCTGAGGCCTCCTTTGAGTATTTTTTCAAAATGAACTGTCAAGAAAATTAATATTTCAAATGAAAGTTGCTTTCCTAGCTAATACCACGACGGGTATTGAATTATCGACTGATCACGTTCAGTTCAGGTTTGGAGTGTTACCGCTCGATCCCAAACAGTCATTAATCGATTTTGATTTCTATTAGGGTTTTGGTGAATGGCTTTATTTCCTGGTTGAGTTCTCAGTTCAAGAGATCGAGATGTTACTACTTTATTGTTGTAAACGGCTTCAGTCTCTGTCAAAGAATTTGTATTTACTGGAATGTCGAAGATATCAGTTGCCTACCAGGCGGTAGGCAGCTGATATGGACTGATGAGCAGTAACAATCTGAAGCCGCTATGTAGGCGATGACATTAGTATTAGCCAGGCAAGTACAAAAGCTGGGAGAGGTAAAAGTTCCAAATGTTGAACTGCGAGAGGTAGATATAAAATATATAGGTAGATTTAAAATATTTATCTCACCTCTCACAGTCATAAAAATGATTCGATTTCTGTTAGAATATGCAATTGTTGATGTGACATCTTCATTCAGGGGAGGATACCTGATTGTTGAAATGAAATCAGACATAAGAATAACAAGCATTATATACCTAATAACATGATCTATTGTTTCTTTAGCTATGTTCCACTTCACTCATAAAGTTAACAACATATTTGATATAGAGATATTTAAAAAAATACATCAAGATAATATAGTCCCTTATAGGAATTTTGTCTCTCAAAAACGGTAAAAATTAATAATAGGTACTCATTTTTCTAAACTGGACACTATCATTCATATTTCCTCCTTAAAGAAAATACTGAGAGAATATATACATGCTTTGAGCACATAAGTGAGTTATAACATGATAATACAAAGTCCCCAAACCGCGTCTGTCTGTCTGAACGAGATAAACTCAAAAATTACTGATCGGATAAGATAACAACAATTCACTCGATACTGTTTTTTCATATAGGTCTACAAAAAAGTCCAGGACAATACATATCCATTTTTTATGATAGCTTACTAATATACTTATTTTAAATTGAAAGAGTTATATTTTTAGGAGTGATTAATTTTTGGAAAAGAAAGTTTTTGGCTTTGTATTACTCCATCTTGATACAAAAAATGTGGGAATCTTCCAAAGAAAGGAAGGAAGCAATCAATTTTAAAAGAAGTAACTCTAAACAAAGATGTATAGATCATGCAAAGAAGTCACTTGCAGACCCGAAATGGAAGAAAAAGCCATTCTGAAACAGCTACTTTCATATCAACATTGAATTACACGAAAGAAAAAATTCTTTCCAAACAAATACTTTAATATGAACACTGAATTATACAAAAAACACTTTTTTTTACCTAGTTTGTATTCCAAACATTCGTTAGAATTAAATCAGATATCATTCACAGGATTTCTACACAATATACTAAATGAAAAGTGAAAATTTCACTTACATGAAACTCAGCCATCCTCAGTGGTTTCGCTGTAAGACACTTGCCTTAGGGCTCTTCAGTACCAATAATGGATAACATTATAAGAAAAATCACACAATTCATTCATAAATTACGATTTTTATGTCACGGAATAAGTTTGATCTACTAATGTCATCGATGACATTGTAATGACACTTATTTGATTAAATCTCAGCCAAGAGGAATATTGTTTAAATTGAAAGGGTCACATATAATTTTGAAACTATTTACACCTATATACGAATACGGTTAGTTACCTCAAGCATTCCCTGCACATTATAATTGCCTTTGAATCATACCATTTGAATTAACATCTCAGGGATTCATCGCAGAATCAAAACTATCGCCCGACAAAAGAATACATGAGGCCTCTTAAACCAGTGAACAGCCGAAATGAAGAAAGGCTGCACAAACTACGTTGGTTTTGTAGTAAATAATTGTGGAGGTTAAGATCGCACTTTTTTAGATTGGTTTAGGTAGATAGTTACTCACCTATTTTGAAATTAATATTGATAGTTGTTATATTGATACTTAGTACTCGTCAACCAATACATGTACATAAAGAACCGGAGATAAAACACACACAAAGAGAAAGTTTAGAAAGAAGGGGTAATTCAAATGGAAATGTGATCTAATTTGGCAGTTCCT
Organism: Leptinotarsa lineolata; assembly: GCA_015342045.1. Taxonomy (NCBI): domain Eukaryota; kingdom Metazoa; phylum Arthropoda; class Insecta; order Coleoptera; family Chrysomelidae; genus Leptinotarsa; species Leptinotarsa lineolata. Next base: position 1,952 of record WOGR01011180.1, on the reverse strand, counting down.
TTGTAACAGGCCACAAAAATTCTGACAACTGAATTTTTTCAAAAATGAATCCATCTTTGTGCCACGCCTCGCGTAAAATAAAAGAAACATAATCGAAACATTACAAGAATCTCTTCCTGTTCCGACAGATCCATAAACAATGCGAACCTCATAAACGTAGGTAATAATTTAAAAACACCGTAAGAATATTAGAACAACAATTGCATGTAACATTGCATTATGTTAATTTTTACTGTTAGTGTGCCATAAAAGGAAGCGCCAAACACTCCTTTCTAAATAAGGATGATAAAATTAGGTAACATGGCGCCAGAGCAGAAACTGTTGAACACAATAAATACTGAGGGGCGAATTTTCCAGGCAAGGGCATCGCTGAAAAATTACATCATTACCGCCCGAATGCGAAATTCTGAATAAAACATGATGTGCAGTTGCCAAAGTTGTTTCTTCCACTAGAAGTCGGTGCCGATGCCGGTTCAGATAAATCTAGTTCGAAAAAAAGGCGATTGTGTTAATGCGAAGATGAGAGAATTACTGAATTTTTGTGCTGTTGGAATCATGAGCAGTGTAAATAAATATTGAGTTTATATTTTAGCATTTAGATCAGCTTCGAATAAAACCTTATTAGTAAATATAAGTTCTAGCTTAGTTACAAGTATATGCTAGAAAATTTCAGTTAAAACTCGGTAATTTGATGAGTATGCAGTTTATGTTCATCAACTGAAAGATATTAGAAGAAACGTTTTATACGGTCCTATAAACAGTTAATTAAAATATAGTTAATATAATACAGTTAAAAATAATAAAGAAAAATAATTAATCGGAACTAAATCAGTGTTCATAGCTTTTAGAGTTCAAAGTTCGAATTGTTCGAAAATCATCATTGTGTATCTGATTTACTGATTTGTACACCAGGTTAACGTGATGTTAGTGCCTGTAATATTCTCCTCAGAACGCTGGACGATATTTTTTTATAGTTAGTAAGTACTAGAGGATCCAGATGTCTGTGAACTCCAGCAAAATTGTGATATTCTACTTCACCAGGAATAGGAATCTGGATGATTCAACACCTTTGAAAGAAGACTAGAAAGATTCAATCCTCGAGGATTGAGCCTTCTGTTGATCCCCATAGGTTGTGTTTCCGTTGTTGGAGATTTCATCACCTTCAGTTTCAGGTTTGTCCTCTTGAGAACAATTAGGAGGTTCAGCCTAGCACCACTGTTGGGACCTTGATGGGACGAATCAGCGCTGTCTGGTGTTTAATCACAAGTACATCCACTCATCGCGATACTATCAATTTCATGTATGCCCGAAGCTCTAATACAGCTAAAGAGATATTGAACAAGTTGAAAGAAGCTTTTGGGAACTCAGGTTTAACCAAGAGTATTGGTCTTCTAACCGAAAGGTATACTTGAAAACAGTAATTTAGTGAAAGTATGTGTAATTCATTATCACTCAGTGATGCGTGGACTGACAGTGTCTTATTAGCTGGATTGTCTGAAGAATATGACGATTTCGCATTTTATTCTCCACATACGTTTTCATAACAACTAATAGGGTCATAAGGTACAAGAGTGTACCCAAAAGTCCAAACTCGTTGAAAGAGGACAATCAAATGCTATCCAAGGCATATCAGGTTTCTGAGTATTATTTTCCACTGAAAAACCAGTTAGAACGGATTAGTATATCAACTTTGGCGCATCCACGCGAATGTCAACGCGATAAGATTGGTTCATGAAGAAATTACGATAGAAGTGAAAAAATAAACTCCAAACTTCAAGTCACAGCAATAGAGACAATTATTCAAGGAATTCATTTGACTGGATCAGCAGAAATCATTCAGATCAATAATGTTTCCTTCGTTTCTGTCATTTTGACCAATTTACTGTATGTTAGTGAAAAATAGATATAAAATAAAATTTTCTAATTCAATTTCTGTTCTGCTGAGGTAGAAT
>WOGR01011179.1:0-10653 GCA_015342045.1 Leptinotarsa lineolata | reverse complement strand
TTTCAATATCACGTGCGTAGGGCATGTCGATGTATACATCCACTCTATCTTGGATTTGAATTTACTTTAGTTGCATTTCCGCGAGAAAAATATTTAGTCGGAGGCGGCTTTGCCTTTGGGAAAGTTCTGAAATCTTTACTTATATTTGGATATAAAATAACAACTGAATGAAACAAAGAATGCACACAAATAATTTATTAAGTAAATAAAATATAGAGTACATAGTACAATAAATTTGAAAATAGACCAAAATTTATTATTTATATCTTTTTACCATATAACTATTACTCCTATGTCTAAAAATAAAAAAGAACAAAAGGGCACTTCATTCCAAAAACTTGATAATTGAATTCGATAAGCAATTTTATTCACAAAATACCTATACACAAACAATTTAGTACCAGAATATTGTCCCTATTCTACAGATATTGGGATAAGAATGTATGAAACTACAAGAAAAATTACAAATTTTTTTTAGAAATTTGCAAACAAAATATTAGCCGAAACTAATTTTTATATTTAACAAAAATTCAAACAAAAGTTCGCGTTCTTTTTTTTTAACAAACTATTTTACTTACCCGCTAGGTTATGATAGTAAAAAAACTCACTTAAAGCTATAATTTAAATTAGGTACTGATATACAATTCTGTACGAGAATAAATGAAAACAACATCTTGAAAAAATTACAGACAACCATCATATTTTGTTAATAGTATTATATATTATTGGCACAATCATAAATTTTTTGAAGATATTGTTCTACTAGCTCAATTATAATAAATCAATGATGATCAAACAAACAAGTTGACTATTGTTAAACTATACACAGCTTTGTGGTGCCTACAAAAATATGGACACTTGGTATACTCACATACTTATTTCAACTAATATTCAATTCTCCTTGGGACATAATTAAAACTGCACTTAGATCAACTCTTTATAAACATTTTTTAAAACAGTTATTTTCAAAATAATCCAAAATCAAATGACAACTCTTCTAAGTTGGTCAAGGTATTGCCAAATTTTTCCAAATTTGAGTCTATGACACATATTTTGTAATCAAAAAAATTGACAAATCACTTCAAACCTCAATAGGTTTATCAAAGTAGGCTTTTGGGAAGTTTTAGGATTGTTTCATATCCTCTGGAAAATGAAAACAAGGGGAAAAGGAAAATATGACTACTTTTCATTTATGATGAAAATGAAATATTTCTAAATCTGTGACCAAGCAAATCTAGCACATTTGGTTTGTATACACATATATTCAAATTTGAAAACTGATGCAATACTGATGACACACGACATAATATTGAGAAACTCCACAAGTGTATCTAGGTTAGTATTCTGTTGTCATTGGTATTTGTTAGTGAAATAAAGTTAACAAAAAAGGGTATTTTTCATGAAATGAAAATTATTGTTGACAATAGACAGGAATTAAAATAGTTTTTAAAGCTGTTGATTATTTGTCATTGTACTTTCTATGACTTCTAAACTTTGGCGATAACGTTGATGGATTTTTGGGAAAATTTAGCTAGAGATATTAAAATCATGTGAACTATAAAAATAATCTTTTCTGAAATAAACGTATTTTTGAATTAATTTTATTCTCTAGCAAATTTGAAAGTTGCACCTTGAATTATATTTTTTATTTACTATAAAAAGCAGTTTGAGGAATAAAAATATGAAACAGGTGTTCCAAAAAAATAGATTAAATTTTAGGAATTTATTATCAGCCCGCTCTTGGAACTTCATATTCTGAAAGACTTTCAACAGACAAACTAGTTTTCGTAGACAAAAGGTCGGGATACAAATTTGAATGCAGTGAACTGAAATAGTTCCTTGGTAATTTAATGAATTGAATTATTAGCCCCTAAAAAGTTGTTTTTCTCCCCCTTTTGGAACAGAAGGATAAAGGAAACTCAATTCAAGAATACCATACAACACAAATACATATTTTTATTTTGCACTTTTCTCAAACTCCAATAATCGGTAATGTTATTGAATCACAGACTATCAGTTGTATACCCTCTTCAAAATTGATTTGATTAAGAAGATCCATTAATTCAATCGATGATCAGAAGATATGACTTTGAAATGATGTGAAAACTTTTCCTGAAACGTGCGTGGAGTTGTAATCTTACTATAAAAATGAGTTTTTGGGATGTAAAAGAGTGTTAGGGAAATTTTTTTCACACATTACCAGTCGCTGATATTCCTCAGAAATGATACATCAAAAACAATAAGAGCTTAAAGAAGTAAGTGAATCATATTAACAAATACTTATACAGTTAAGAGCATAAAATGCCTGTAACAAACAACAAAATAAGAGTAAAACAAAATATATTGTTTAAAGATTATTTCTTCTACAATATCATCATTCTTTTAAAGTTAAATTTTTTATTATGTGCTGTTTTGTTTTATTTCACACTTTTCCCCCATAATAAAGAAACAGAAGTCCCTTCTGTTTCTCTATTATGTAATAAGATGTCAGAAGTCATTGGCGTCACAATTATCTCAGAGAAAGTTTCAACCATTTCTTAGATAATCTTTTCTGATGTTGAAACAGTGTTTATACTTATTTAGTGGTTAGAGAATGCACAAGACAGTTGAATGTGAAAAGGACAAGGTGCACCATTATAATTACAATTAACAATTAGAATATACCTTGTTGAAATTTCATTAAAAGTCAAAGGCGGCACTCTATAATAGACATTATTTTTCTCTGATCAACAATCAACATCAAATCTACTAGAGATAAGCTTTTCCAATTTCAATAATTTGTCTAATAATTCATGTTTCATGCTGAAGTATTACCAAAACAGCATTAAAAAAATAAAAGATAATCTAACAACCTAAAACTGTCTTCAAAAAATAAACTTCTTGAGTAAAAGTTTTGATACAGTACTGTGCGTGTCGAATAGAATATATTTTGATTTTCTTCATAGTTATCCTCCCTTACGTCCTTAAGCAAAAATTGTTGAATTACCTATCCTCTAATTACTCTCTAAACTATCTCACAAACTGGTCTGCTACACATCAACTACGATAATGAAGCATATTTTTGTAGTGTATGCCCTCCAATGATATTAGTTGGCAATTCTCAAACCTTTCCGCAGCGCTTGCTGCGAATTTTATTGAAACGGCGCGTCTTTGACTTTGGCTGTTCCACCTGTTCCTCTTCCACTTTCCTCTTGGCTTTACTCGGGGATGTTTCTACTGATGTGCTGGGTTGGTCAGTTATCAAAACCTTTTTGTCGGTGCCCTTAGAAGCTTCTCCTTCCATTTGATTTGGTGAAGCAGTATTCACGTCAATTACTAACTCAACTGGCTGTTCAATTCCTACAATAAGCATTAGAATAACTTTGCATAAATCTATCAGGTACTTTGAAAAAATTTATCTGAAACTATCTCAAAATATTTCATCTAATTAAATCACATCAAACTCTGCCACTGACTGCTGTAAACTAATTGCTGATGACTGTTAATCTTTCTTCAAAATTCCAGAAAATCTCTCGAAAATATTGAATTTTTATATAAATGTCTCTTAACTTGATAAAGAGTATTTGAGAGAGAATGATAAAACTACTGCGAATAGAGCAATGTAATGACCTATTATGAATAGATCATTACATTTACCCATTGTGTCTCTAATTACAACTAGAAAAAATGAAGAATTCTACTACAAGTGATGAATGCAAAATATGTTATTGTTGTGCATCAACTTGCCTATATAAGTGAGACATATACAGGGTAATTCAAATTCGACCCCCACCATTGGGATTTCCTGAACCACAGGAGATACGTCGAAGCTCAAATTGGGGCAAAGTTGCGTTTTTTATGCGTAACAAAATACTGTTTTGAAACGTGGAAAATTCCGAGTATTTCCGGAAATATCCAGAAAAAAGTGAAAATAGGAGTTTTCGTTTTTATTTTTTTAGTTATTTGACAATATAGCTAGCTCAAAACTTTTTTCGACTACACGTTTTCATGTTCAGATTTACTATCGGACGTTTCGTCTTCTGGCAAGCATCAACTTTTTTTCTATTATGGGCGTTGTGAATGAAACGATAGCTAGGCAAATACTGTTTTATTTTACTCCTTCGAGGACATTTAAAGTAAATACATTCTAAATGAATAATGTACTGGGTGATCCTCTACATCTTCCCCTTTTTGTAAATTATACACCATCAATAATTTACAACAAATTAACACAGAATTGAAACTAAACTAAAATGATTTCACTTTTGCCTAACATAGAATACTAAAATACCTTCCTTTACGTTGAATACATCATAGAGTTGTATCTATGTACTGGTTTTATTATTCTTCCTCTACTACTCTGATTTTCTACAAATATAACATCATCATTACTACCTTCCAATACTTTCGGTTCTTCAACTACAAAATTATCATTTGTTTTTTCTTCGGGGATAATAGCTAGAAACCTCATGTTTCTTTCCAAAACTGATCCATTATCCAACCTAACTTTATATGACCTATGTCTAACCTTATCTATAACTTCTTCCGGTTGCCATCTAGAATAAGTACCCTGAATCATTATTTTTTTGATCCTTTTTCAACTCTGGTAAACTTTTTTGGGTTGTTCTATTATAATAGTACCTTTGTACTTCCTGACGGTTATTTGATTTTTTTCTAGTTTTTTCTACGTTTTTTATACTTGGTTTTAACATACTATCTTCCATAGGAATTATGCCTCTTAATCTTCTCGACATCAAAAATTGTGCTGGTGAACCAATCTCATTTGAAACTGGAGTATTTCTGTACTGTAACAGGGCTAAATACATATCTTTTTTATCATCCCAATTTTTTCTAAGAATGTTTTTTAAAGTTTGCACAGCACGTTCTACCATACTATTACTTTGTGGATATAATGATGAAGAAGTTTGGTGGTCAAATTCCCACGTCTTAGCAAATGACTTGAATAATTCAGAAGAAAATTGTGGAGCGTTATCAGAAAATAAAGTTTTTGGTATGCCGTGACGTGCAAAAATGCTCTTCAAATGCATTATTACATTTACAGCAGTTGTATTTGTGTTCAAGCAAATCAATTCTACGTATTTTGAAAAATAGTCTATGACAATCAAATACTGCTTTTTGTCCAGTTCAAAAAAGTCACACCCTAATTTTTCCCATGGCTGTGATGGTACTTCATGTGGACATAATGGTTCTTTCATTTGAGATTTTCTGTATCTCATACATATAAAAAAATTACCTATGAAGTGGTTGATATCCCTACTCAGTGTTGGCCAAAAAACACATTCTATTGCATAATTTTTTGTTTTTTCTCGGCCCTGATGACTGTAATGCAATTTATGCAAAGTTGCATTCACTAATTTTTTAGGAATAACAATTCTTTCGCTAAAATAATCGATATGCTTTATTCTAACAGATCATTTTTGACTTTGAAAATAACATTTGATGTTATCATTATATTCAGTAATATTTTGAGGCCAACCATTTTGCAAAAAATTTCGTATTTTTGTTAAGTCAGAATCCAAATATGTTTCTCTTTGAATGTCTCTCACAACTCGAAATTGTTTTGTATTTTCAGCATGCATACTTGAGCCTCTATATTTCCATCAAATTTCAGAGGTGGAACTCCGTTTGCAGCCATCTTATGGATATTTACTTTTTCCTTTCGTTTTTTTATAACTTTTTTTACCGACTGCGCCATGTGAATGAAACGATAGCTAGGCAAATACTGTTTTATTTTACCCCTTCGAGGACATTTAAAGTAAATACATTTTAAATTAATAATGTACTGGGTGATCCTCTACAGGCGTCAACTCCGAACATAACACTTTTATGTATGTAGTGACTGAGTTAACCCCTTCTATCAAAAATCAAATGGTTCATTCAGTCTAGATAACTCTTTTTTGATCTCCTGTTATGACGACTTGAGCGCCATCTATCCCCTGAAAATATATCATCTGACGGAGAACAGAGATAACACCTTTATGCACGGAAAAACGAAGTTTTCACAAAAATTGAATTAACACCTTCTTGCACCAAGCGCTTCAATTAATATCGTATCCGTCTGAATAGTTATCCAATTTCCATATTACATGTGATCGTTATTTGAAACAGTTATGTATATAGGAAGCTATCTTTTAGAGATACACTCTTACTATCATTGACTTGTGAAACAATAATAAGTGATGAATTATTTTGTTGATTCTCAAAATATCAATTGGCGTTTTCGATAAAAGCTGTCGCAGGTAGGAAAACCGTCCAGACTTCTCATGGATAACATCGTTCTTTCCGAATCACTCCGTCCATTCGGAATGATTCGGATGCCATCGAACATTGTGAACAAACAAATTTACCTCAAACCAAAATTCAAGGTACGGCCCTATAGATAGTCGTGCCCCATGAATAATATAACAACACACCAATCATAGAACTGGCATTCGTTAGTTTTATCGAACACTTGAGAGTTATTATTAAAAATACATTTCACAGGATTGTTATAATGTCATTAGGGAGTGGATATTGCTCCCAAATATATATGTGTATAGTATTATAATAACAAAGGGGTGAACGAAGATGGACGATAGTGAAATCAGAATATAATTCCACAGTATTTATATTCCTAACAATGCCATCAAATGGGAGGAAGCAATATTTGAAATTAATTTGGTAATAGCTCTGAACTATCTACGGTCAATTACTGTTTGACGTTGGATTCTCAATATATATATTCATTTTGTTTAGAGAGAAACAACGTTTGAACCACAGTTATGAAAACTAAACACTTACATGAAGCATGTAGCGGCATGCTTTTAAGTCGAAACTTACTTAGTCATTATAGTGGAAAGTATACAACAGGCAATTCACAAATATTTAGCAGTCGAAAAAATTTTATTGAAGCCTGCATAATTAGACAATAGCCCGAAAATTGTCCAAACAGGGCCTCCATAACTTCGCATATCATCTACACATAGATACATTTTTGATATGTGGTTTGTGTGAGAGATGAGTTGTTATATGGAGATATGTTCTGTTGTTATTTTGAAAATAATTTTGACACCTTTTACTGAAGAATTGTAAAACAATGCGATTTTTCTCATAGTCGTCCACACAACTGAATATTTGATTGGTCAAAATGCAGCATATAGGGGAGATCGAGGAGGATTGTGACAATTTTTACTTTAAAAGACATCTCTCGCTCAATAAACATTCCACAGTGATGATTTATGTGAATTAATATGTCACCATTCCTCCACTTCACATAAGAATTATCGAAATTAATTTGAAGTATTACGGTTTCTGAGAAAATCAACTAATACAGAGACTACTCCTTCTGCCACAACTCTCCTGTTATCGAGGTAAATTGTGACAGGTACCGAGGTGAGTTATGATAGACTTCACGTATAGTCAGTGGGCATACTTGAAGACTGGCTATAAATGAAATCATTGAAAGGAACAATTTGTTCAGGCTAGTCTCAAACTCCCTGAACTGTAGGTTGATGGACTGACACCTATCAGATTGCACTGACACCTGTCGGATATAATCCAACACCCGTCGTGGTATCAGCCAGGGAAGTAGTTGTTTTCTGATAGGTGTCACTCCATTAACCTACAGTGTAGGGAGTTTGAGACTGGCCTGAATAAATTGTTCCTTCAAATGATTTGAGTTATGATACGACTATTTGACTATTTTGAAATAGGATTATGAATATAACAAATGAACCGAACATATTCCTTTTGCAAAAAGTACGTAATCATCTTTCAGAACATCAAGGACCAACAAAAATAACACATAACATTTCCATAATAAGTAGTTATTTCTTATAATTGATTATAGCATCATTTTGTGATCAGTTATATTATAAATGAGTCAAAAATCTCAATCTAATCTGATAGACAGTTATGGCAAACGTATTGCAGCTCGATTCCAGTATAACCTATGTGTCACGACCAACCTATGCATACTAGGCATTGGACCCACTGCTCATTTTGCTGTTTGCATTGGCTTCAAAGCAAACCAAGCAAAAATATTTACTTTCTGACTCACCTGTTCCCTTGTTTTTCCCAGTCTTCTTGGCTTTTTGAGGTTTTTTCTTTTCTTCATTCAAGCATTTTCACATTCCTCGACTTCCTATCAGCTTCTATAGCAGCTATTTCGTCTTTAATAGGTGTGTCAGTTAGCACAGCAGATTTGATTTTGTGTTTGTTCGGTTTGCTGTTTGTTTTTTCTTGGCGGAGCTTTTGGCAACGGCCTCACTTATGCTGGTGAAAATACATTAGAAACAATAGCAAAAGGACTCTAGAGTCTAGACTTGGATGTAATAGGTTCAATGGAATTATCGTTCAGATTTGGGATATAAGCTGTAGACGTGGAAGCAACAGGTTCAGTGGAATTGTTAACAACTGATGAATTTCTAGATGGCATAGTCTGATTTGTAGATGTACCTGGAATAATGGCTCTTGCTTCATCATTATCAACTATGTTGGTGTTAAGAATGAAGGTTATTTTGATTTCTGATGAGTTGTCCACAATTTCCGAAACAGATTGCTCTAGTTTTGGGTTGAGACGATAAGTGATTTGACTTTGCAGCCAATCGGCTTCTCCATATATGTCTGTGTCAATCGTCCATGTTACAGTTGTAGCTAATATGCGATTACTCTAGTTTCTTTCGTAGTCATCAGCCCATAATCAGATGCTGCACATGTTGAAAAATAATCATTCAATATATTCTCCTCCTCTTCTTTAAAAATTGTTGGACTGCTATAAACCGATCGATGGTGTATCGCCTACTGGGTTGGCTTGATAAGCATCTTTCTTTTTAATGTATCTTGACGAAGACATGTATAGTACAGGCATTCAGCATGCATCCCCACTACATACCCCACTAGAAAGAGAATGGACTTTAGATTGCCTAAACCAAGAAAAACCAAAACTAATCACTCTTTCAGATATCTGGCAATAAAATTTTACAGGCTGTCACAACTCTCCTAGGTGCTCAAAATGGCGACTTGATCCGAATACTGATTCATATTTTCTAATACAAAAGATCAGCGCAACGCTTTGAGATTTGAATAACCATACATCTCAAAAAAAACAGAACAATGCACGTGTATTGAGACATGATAAAAATTCAATCGAAATTTCGAAAAAAAACTTACTTTTTGTATTTTTCGGTACACAGTCGTCGTGGTCATGAAACCGCTTCTCATGCAACGTCAGCGTGTACTAAGTCAAATAGCGCGTCACTATATCAGCATACTTGCGTTGTTGATATCTCGCTAACTATTGTCGATAAGGAAAAACCGTCTTTGTCACGACTCTCCTCTGTTACAACGCTTCTAGGTCTGTCCCATATACTGATGATCATTTCCGGTTCTCAATCTATTTTCATTCCTATATTCATCTGCTCTGCCATTTCTTTCACATCTTTCGATATTCGAATGGCGTTTTAAAAAGAACTGACTCATAACAGGTGATACTTAAAACTGGTGGTAGTTTCTCTGAGACGAAACGTCGAATTAACAATCTGGTAAACGCCATCGTTTACGTTTCAACACGTATTGAGAAAGTCTTGCTTTTCCTTCAATATCTCAGGAACTAACGGGAATTTCCGAAATTCTCAAACTTCATTCAGATACATTCCGAAATAGGCAACCAACTAGCGTTTCAGATAATATTCGACAAAAATTCTGATACATGCGTGACCATAAATAATAACTCGATATGAATTGCACATTGTTGATTATTATTAGCATATACTGCAGACACGTTTAAGCTGATTATATTAATTAAAGAATGGAATGAGTGCCTTACAGCTCAATTAGTGGTAATTCACGTAATGAACATAGGAAAGTATACAATGCTTTACGCTGAACGAGTTGATCTGCAGCAATTAGGCGATAATACCTCCAATTTGAAAAAATCCTCTACTGAGTGTGAATTGAGCGGCTAATTGTTTTAAAGCAATTATAATTATGTTGGTGAGAATTTTGCAAGGAAGTAAATGCATCATCCTCGAGCGATTACATGCAGGATCATATTTCCATATTTATCACCAATTTACTTTGTTTAAATGTAATTTGTTCGTGTAAAAATCGCTCAAAACGTAAAACAATCGTGAAATACTAGTAATATTTCTATTTTAGGGTGAAAATGTTTCAGCTTTCATCCTTATAGAAAACAATGTGGGAATCTTCAAACATAAAATCGTATTTTTTTCAATGAAATTAGTGGTTCATGCTGAAATGTTATTTGTATTGGTGCTGAAGAGGCAAGTGTCTTATTTCGAAACATGGAGGATGACAGTGTTCCGTGTAAGTGCAATTTTACGGCTCTCATATTATGGCAGGGTAGATTTCAAATATGGGAAAATTCATAATAACATCTAAACTCAGCGTCATATTTTTTTTGTAGATAGAATTGGTGTCTGATGAATTCAAAGACTTGATTCTGCATAACAATTGTACAGGAAAGCTGGGAGTGGTGACTGTTTTGTATTTTCATCCAAAAAATTTATTTTCCTGTAATAAGTATTTTGATTTATTAACTTCTGGTGAAACTCAAATTCTGATGGATTTTAAAATACATAGAAACATTATTGGGAAAGAAAGTTTTTGGCTTTCTACTACTCCATCTTGATACAAACAATGTGGGAATCTTCC